>JASVER010000128.1:1128652-1302726 GCA_030449065.1 Oceanodroma leucorhoa | reverse complement strand
CCAGCTTCTCGAGGAGAATGCTGTGGAAAATGATGTCAAAGGTTTATTAAAGTCCAGGTAAACAACATCCACAGCCTTCCCCTCATCCACTAAGCAGGTCACCTTGTCATGGAAGGAGGTCATGTCAGTCAAGCAGGACCTGCCTTTCATAAACCCATGCTGACCGGGCCTGATCACTTGGTTGTCCTGTACGTGCCATGTGATGGCACTGAGGATGATCTGCTCCGTAACTTTCCGCAGCACTAAAGTCAGGCTGACAGGCCTGTAGTTCCCCTGAACCTCCTTCCAGCCCTTGTTGTAGATGGGCAACACATTTGCCAACTTCCGGTCAACTGGGACCTCCCTGGTTAGCCAGGACTGCTGATAAGTGATTGAAAGGGGCTTGGTGAGCACTTCCACCAGCTCCCGCAGTACCCTTGGGTGGATTCTGTCCAGCCCCAYAGACTTGTGTGTGTCTAAGCGGTGTAGCAGGTCGCTAACCATTTCCCCTTGGATTATGGGGGCTTCATTCTGCTCCCCGTCCCTGTCTTCCCACTCAGGGGGCTGGGTACCCCGAGAACAACTGGTCTTACTATTAAAGACTGAGGCAAAGGAGGCATTAAGTACCTCGGCCTTTTCCTCATCCTTTGTTGCTATGTTTCCCCCTGCATCCAATAAAGGGTGGAGATTCTCCTTAGCCCTCCTTTTGTTGCTAATGTATTTATAGAAACATTTTTTTTTTTCTTTTACGGCAGTAGCCAGATTAAGTTCTAGTTGGGCTTTGACCCTTCTAATTTTCTCCCTGCATAACCTCACGACATCTTTGTAGTCCTCCTGAGTTTCCTGCCCCTTCTTCCAAAGATCGTAAACTAAGTAAAGAAGAATCTGTTTTCCTTCAATTTTAGGCATCTGTGATGAATTTAAATGAATTACATTGTATTATATTAAAAGAGAGAATGTGATATGTCATAATCAAGATTGTCCAGGTTGGATTAGAGATTTATGACATTTTTTCATATGCACATTTTTTCTGTGGGCTGTAATCGTCCCTCACCTATTCTGCTTGTTACACAGACATTTCTTCAAGGGTCTGTTATGAGAAATCTGGAGTAAGTTGAATGCAAGAATAGAGGATTTAGGATTCTTCTGATATGTCCAGAATGTCAGGTAAAAAGCTGGAAGTGTTAATTTTAAAATATGGATCTTGATTTCCAAAGCTAATTGGGGATCTGGCATCTGTGAAGTGTTTCAGATTTTACAAGCACATTGATTGTCCTCAAGATAAATTACTCCAAACCAAATACAAGACAGAGGCAAGCACTCCTCCTTTCCTATTTCCTGGATAAACACCAAGGCATTATGGCCTTGCTATATACTACTTCCAAAGCTACCTTTACTTGATGAGAGRAGACTGTGCAAGTGTTGGAGTGGAGGACATGTCCAGATTAGTCCTGAACAATAGTAATTCTTTGCCCCAACAGCATCCTACAGGGGCAAATGGTACAAGGAGGTACAGAAATTAGACTTATTTTGAGCCCTGAATTGCGCAGTCTTAAATTTTTTCCTCACAGAGAAGGAATAAGTACTTTTTTTCTGTCTTCATACCAATCAATTATTATTGTGATTGGTATGAAGAATAATTATCTGGATCAGTTGTTCAGCTATAACAACAGCAGTGGAAAGGCATAACAGCAGTGTATAAAAGCCAGCTTTCCTCTTCTGGAACAGTTGTTACTTYGGGCAATTTCCCCAAAGATGCCAAAAGTATGGAGGGAAACTCCGGATGGAGAAGAGCATTCTTATTTCTTTCTACCCTAGGAAGCTCTTGAGCTGTGAGAAGCAACTTTTTCTTTGAAAAGTGAAAAGAAATCTACCCCAGCTGGACACACACAAGTCTATGGGGCCAGATGGGACCCACCCGAGAGTACTGAGGGAGCTGTCAGAGGAGTTTGCCAAGCCGCTCTCCATCATTTATCACCGATCCTGGTTAACGGGGGAGGTCCCAGATGACTGGAGGCTTGCCAATGTGACGCCCATCTACAAGAAGGGCTGGAGGAAGGATCCGGGGAACTACAGGCCTGTCAGCCTGACCTCGGTGCCGGGGAAGATCATGGAGCAGTTCATCTTGGGGGTGCTTACGAGGCAGGTGTGGGACAACCAGGGGATCGGACCCAGCCAGCATGGGTTTATGAAAGGCAGGTCCTGCTTGACCAACCTTATCTCCTTCTACGACTGGATGACCCGCCTAGTGGATGAGGGGAAGGCTGTGGATGTGGTCTACCTGGACTTTAGTAAGGCCTTTGACACTGTCTCCCACAGCATTCTCCTGGAGAAGCTGGCGGCTCATGGCTTGGACGGGTGTACTCTTAGCTGGGTAAAAAACTGGCTGGACGGCCGAGCCCAGAGAGTTGTGGTGAATGGAGTCAAATCCGGTTGGCGGCCGGTCACAAGCGGTGTTCCCCAGGGCTCAGTTTTGGGGCCAGTTCTGTTTAATATCTTTATCAATGATCTGGACGAGGGGGGTGAGTGCACCCTCAGTAAGTTTACAGACGACACCAAGTTGGGCGGCAGTGCTGATCTGCCTGAGRGTAGGAAGGMTCTGCAGAGGGATCTGGACAGGCTGGATCAATGGGCCCAGGCCAACTGCATGAGGTTCAACAAGGCCAAGTGCCAGGTCCTGCACTTGGGTCACAACAACCCCAGGCAACGCTACAGGCTTGGGGAAGAGTGGCTGGAAAGCTGCCCGGCGGAGAAGGACCTGGGGGTGGTGGTTGACAGCCGGCTGAACATGAGCCGGCAGTGTGCCCAGGTGGCCAAGAAGGCCAACGGCATCCTGGCCTGTGTCAGGAATAGTGTGGCCAGCAGGAGTAGGGAGGTGATCGTGCCCCTGTACTCGGCACTGGTGAGGCCGCACCTCGAATACTGTGTTCAGTTTTGGGCCCCTCACTACAAGAAGGACATTGAGGTGCTGGAGCGTGTCCAGAGAAGGGCAACGAAGCTGGTGAAGGGTCTGGAGAACARGTCTTRTGAGGAGCGGCTGAGGGAGCTGGGGTTGTTTAGCCTGGAGMAGAGGAGGCTGAGGGGAGACCTTATCGCTCTCTACAACTACCTGAAAGGAGGCTGTAGCRAGGYGGGTGTTGGTCTCTTCTCCCAAGTAACAAGGAATAGGACGAGAGGAAATGGCCTCAAGTTGCACCAGGGGAGGTTTAGACTGGATATTAGGAAAAAATTCTTCACTGGAAGGGTTATCAAACATTGGAACAGGCTGCCCAGGGAAGTGGTGGAGTCACCAACACTGGAGGCGTTCAAAAAACATGTGGATGTGGTRCTTCAGGACATGGTTTAGTGGGCATGGATACTGGGTTGACAGTGGGACTCGATGATCTTAAATGTCYTTTCCAACCTTAATGATTCTATGATTCTATGAAATGTATTCATAAAAGAACAAAATTAAGACTCTGTACAAAAAATTGGAGCTCCATTGATCTGTTAGGTTTCTTCTGTGGGTTTAAGAACRTGGAAAGCTGCCTGTCTTCTGGGTGCAGGGTCAGCAGGGGGTGCCCTGCTTCTTCAAGACATGGTTGAGGATTTCCTGCCCTAGAGAGAGACGGAAGGGCTTGGTACCTATGGTGAGGCACCACCCTCTGTGACTTGTACTTGTGGGAGAGAATTAATCACTGTAGGCCATGTCCTTAGGTATTTACTGAGGCTTTTTTCAGTCCTCTTCTGTCTAAGCAACGACCAGGTAAGAAAGTGAGTCAGGGCTGGGTACTCTATTGCTTGTATCTGAGTAACACCAGTCTAAGCGCCCAAGTAGAGACGAAGTGGTGTTTTGGAAGAGGTATCAGTGAAATGGAATTAGGGATAGGACCAGATTCCTAGCTTTGCCTCCATCATTAAGGACAGGTCCCCCAGCAACAGGAGAGGATTTTTGTGTTACACAAGGAGGACAGTCTTTGTGACTGCATCCCCATGAGACAGAGCTCCACATGGGAGGTGTGTGCAGCAGCATCGGGGACATATTGCACTTCAGCTGAGGAAATCTTCTCTCACTGTTGTTAGGGAGGGCACARAGATAGAAATAAGCAACGGGGACTGCCTGTTACTCAGACTATGAAGACCTCATCAGCATAGCACCATAGCACAGAAAACAGCCATACAATAACCAGAAAATAGCACAGAACATAGCCACATACAACTAGGGAATTATTTATCTTGATTTGCAGATGRCCAGAGTAGGGAGCTAGGAATTTATCCTGCTTTTCTGTGGTCTCTCACAATCCTTGGACAAGGCCTTCATTTAAGACTCAGTTTCCGAAGAACAGCTCTGGCTAACATGAGGTGCTTGTTAGGGGATGACCCTGAGAGTGGTTTAGTGATGGTCCATTCATTGGTGCCTTCCCCTGGCTCACTGCATCCTCTGGAGACCATGAGAGGGATGTGGTATAGATCTGGCTCTGCATATGCCGGCTGTAACCTGCAGCGTAGCAGATAGCGCAGCCACTCAAGTGGTGGAGCAAAACAGGTATGTAAAGCATTTTTCAGGTTAATTTGAGTTTCTGAAGTGGTGCAGAGGCATTGCAAGCAARAAAAGGCTTCAGCCCACTTATCCAACCTCACGGCTGGATTCAATGCGGTACTCTTGTTTTTGGATTTAGGGGTCTGGGGGTGCACCTCCAAGTTGCAGGTTCTGGCATCACTTCARTGCGAAGTAATCGGGCAGGAAGATTGGATGTGGGAGCAAGGAACAAAGAAAAGAACTTACCGTTGCCATGCAGATCTTGAAGGCCCCCAGAGTGTGGGATTTGGCTCATGATGACTCAGGCATTATACCAAGGGATTAAGAAGTTTCTATTCTTCCTGAAATAGTTACAAATACGAGCGGACATTTGACAAAATAAATTTTTACTAGCTCTCTTAAGAAACACTTGCAGACAAATTTTGCCATGATGGAAAATCCATATTTTGGAACATAAAGGTCCTTCTTCATTAATTTTTGTTGTTGTCATTGTTATGGATTGTTACATTTTGATTCTCACGTAGTCCTTGATCTATTCCAAAGTCTAAAAGGAGGAAGGAAAAACCTATAAAATATATTGGCCCTTTAAATAAAAAAAAAGAGTTGCTATGGTGCAGCTGAGGTCATGAAGTAGTTGGTCATAGCGGGAGCCTGGACTCATGCCCTACTATGTCTGAAACAAGTCTGGTTAGAGAGAGGGAGAGGATGTTACCTCTGGGCTGGAGCAATTGACACCTGAACCTTACAGGAGGATTTTCATTCTAGTCCAGGGAAGAATATTAGGAAAACAACATCTTTGCGGAGAGGAACTTGGTGAATTCCTATGCTGAACAGAGCAGTAAAGTTTCATGCTGAAAATGGAGGGACAGTTTTGCTGAACTATGAATCTTTGTTCCCTGCAATAATACCATTTGGCATGTTCTTCCGCTTGATATATGAAACATATTAAGAGAAGGAGGAAAAAGCTCRGCGAACTTAACAAATTTCCATTTCCAAGAGACGGAGCAGCCTATGACCTGGCAGGGTGCCACTGTATGACGCAGGGCTTTGTGGAAATCGGTGAACGACTTGAAACAGAGTGCTGAGCTGTCAGATAAGTCACAGTTGGTGAATGTTAACTTCTATTTGTTATGTTTTGAAGACAAATACCATACCCACGTACCAGACAGGGCAGGGTTAGACTGCGGGGGTGAAGAAGGGAGGAAGGCAGACCAGAGGAAGGAAGATATCCTTTGTAAGTAAATAGAAATGTCAGTCTTCCCCGTTTACTTAGGCTGCATTGCTCATGACCCTGTTATACCAGCAGCCAGCGGGGCGAGTCAGTGAAAGACCGTTTCTGTCCTCCCAGTTGCCATAGGATGCAAGTTGTGTTAAATGAGACTTACATTTTAATATATTTATTAGTGAAACTTTAAGTCATAGTCAACCCCATGTGAAACCCCATGAAAAACCTTTGGTCCTGTCCTGTAACACGTTCTTTGCAGATACTATGCATATTTTTAGCTCTGTGAACTACAACAATTGCCCGTTACTATTTTACTGTAGTTAATGTTTACATTACAGTGGTGCACAGTGTTTTCAGTCAGAAAACACTCTTTTGCAATTAGTATACATAATAGCAAACAGGAACTTGTGGAATTATAATATAGGGTTCCATTTATATTTAGGTGCACCAGAAATGCTGTGATTACCACGATATAATTAAAACAAGTATTTGCAGACTTTACACATTTTATTCAGTACAGCTTGTCAGAGTAATTTTGTCTACATTTCCAAAGGAAAGTAATAATTGTTATTGAGAATGATGCCCTGCCAATCTCTAAGCACATAAAAACCAAGAGTTTTTAAMATGGTTGAAGAGATGACTAAAAAGAAACAATTAAAAACATATTTGTAGTTAAAAATTAGCATTTCTAGGAAAATGTTTGTGTTTTCCTACTTTCACTTTTGTGACTGGCTGTGCTAACGAAAATAGAGGAAAAAGAACAAGTCAGCTACTCTGTTTATTTTATTCTTGGAGGTTTTACCTAACAAGGCTTGTATTCTAAATAGGTGCATAATTAAGGCAACACAGGAGTATTTTATAGACGCACTGTTATAGAAGTAAGGCAGAAAGAAAGCTTATTTCTAGGCATTGGCTGGCGTAGTCTGTTACAAGCAGTAGCGTACTGTAAGCTCTCTGATGCTGTTCCAAAAGGTCCTAATACACCGTGTCAGGAACAATGGATACAATTGGGCCAACTGTATTACAGCTCCTTTCTCGTGCCTCTGGCAAGCAACAGGATTTCCTAGGACTTGAGTCTGGTTCTGAGCCATTCCTCTTCCAGCCAACTGTCTAAGCGGCTTCTGAATGAGTTGAAGGCACCTGGCTTTGGTGTTCGGTGGGACACAGAGCAGTGTCCCCTGCAACTCTGCCAGGCAGAGGTGACCTGTCACACTCACATCAGGGGATCTCTGTGCATTTTCTGCAAGTTAGTTAGCCTCAAATTTTCTCGCTCTACTCCATAATGTACTTTGAGCTGTTCAGCAAGGTGGGATGATTTGTTAGTGAGCAAAGAGCGTATTGCCCTCCCTACCATAGATAGCATTTCTCTGCCTTACTGTTCCAATGAGCAGGCTATGGAAGCGCTTTCACTTCAGGGCTTGTATTTAATTATGTGTATGAAAGCTAGCCAATGCGTATGAACGTGTTACACAGCATCTGTTTATCTTGCCTTGCTCATTCACACTGAGTTGATACTGGCTGGTGCAACCTACGGGGAAGTGCACTGTTTTTCGGGCCCTTAAACGGAATCAAGCGCTTCACTTCCAACAGCAGCACACTCTTGCTTGGTGCCATTGGTCTCTCTGGTCTTCTGCAGTTAGGTGAACCCTGTGCACGGGTGCATGTTAAAGTATTTGAGCCAYCAGGAGTAGCAAGTAGCCCTTCCCAAGGGCAATCAGAAACATCTCTTCGCTCATCTCTCCTTTATCCAGACAACCAGAAAAAGATGGCAGCAGCAAGACCCCCTTTTCTCCTTCCCCAGTCCCTCCCATGAGATATGCTGGTAGTAGATGTGTATCATTACAGTGGTGCTGATAAGGTCCTGTGGAGCACTTGTTCTAGTAGTTAATTCTCTGTTGATACACACAGGGAAGTTCACRTCTTTCAGCACTGCTACTTCAGCCTGTCTGCGAATTTAGTCAGGCTTGTTACATCAGTTACATCTGGTCATGTTTTCAAAGTTTTCTCTTTAATCAGCACAGGCTTGAAGCCCAGGTGCTTTAGTGTGTTTTTGTTTGCTCACTTATATTTTGGTTTTGCTTTAATAGAAGTTGAATGTCTGATGTCTTCACATGGCTTTGAATGTGGTAGCTGTAGGCACAGGTTTGGGATYCTTTTATCTCACCCTTATCCTACACATAGTTCAATACAATAATTGCCTGCAGTCCATGGTTTCATTTCAGAGTGGAGTTGGCAATACACAGTAGAGATTCACAATCAAAGCCTGACTTTGAAGTATCAGAGGGTGTTGAGATGGCACGGTGCTTTCTAGGTGTATCAGATGTGCTCCATTTACCACCACTCTGCCTGCCACGCTTACGCCAGTTTAGAGCTCACCCTGCTAATGAATGAACTGCTTGGACACGGTCTAGAGCCTTTAGCCTCTGCCATTGCAGTCTCAATTTGGCTAGAAATAACTATAGCTTTCTGTAAAGTTAGTTCTGGTTCAAACAGTAATTGCTCACATAGGCGTGGTGTGGCTGTTCCCTCCACAGGCTCCACAGACATATCCCTATGCCAGTATGTATTAAATTCTGTACGTTAGCATCGTTAGTATTGGGTTCGTCCATTTTCTGAAAATGATGGAATGTGTTAAGGAGGAGTTCTTCATATTCAGTTGCAATAACTAGCTGAAAACAGTAGCAAAAGTCAAAAGCRTAAGTAGTATTCAAAAGCCAGACTACAGTGAGCATTAATAGAGAGGCTTGTTTCCCCGTATGTGGGTGTTTGTTCTCTTTAGTAGCAAGACTATATTTCTGGGAAATTTAAAAAATGCTTTGTAGATAAATCATTATTTTTAATAATGGCTGTGATTAGAGTCCTGAACAGGTTCAGAATCCTGTTGTGATAGGGACAGTAAAAACACACGAGACCCTGTATCAAAATGCAAGGCATCAAAAAAAGGCCTGGTTGATTAAATAGGTTATTGAAAAGTGAAGATGAAGTAACAAAAGCCGTATGAGGTTGTAGCATASACTAGCCATGTGCACAATTTGTAGGAGTCAGATGGGGTAATTTCTGTGGTCCCACCATTCTCAGCACACTCAGAGGAAGAACATTGAAACAAGTGTTATGGGGGGAGAGGCAGCATGTATGTTTGATGGCAAAGACTAGGACTACAATACAGGCTGCTTTACTCTAGGACCTTCTAGCTGACAGCTAAGGTTTTATCCCAGAACGCCAAATAAGCAAGTTGTGGTGTCAGCTAACAAATGTCTGAGGTAACACTTCACCTAACATGGTGGGAGGAAACTGGGGACCTTCTGGGAGGGCTGACTAGAAACAGTGTGCCATGTAACAGGGACTTTGGAAAAAGTGTAGTAGTGAGTCTCAAATAGTTGATATATTTCAAAAAGGCATCCAGAAATCTGGGTGGTTATCTGAGCTAAACTGAACCTTTTAAGGTTAACCCATCATTAATAAGTTCATTCCCAGGATTAATGGCCATGCAGTACAGTATGTGCGTGTTTAGTGAAGCCACAAATAAATTATGAAGGTTAATAAGTGTTTCTCTGAATAAGGAGAATTATTCCTCAGGGAACAACAAAATATGCTATTAAGACCTTAACAAAATAGGCGGCCTCTACCATTTTGAGATTGTGGCTTGTTTTGTTAAATAAGGCAGTAATTGTTTTTGTTTTAATAGTGTGACTGGCCAGGTATTCCTGCTTGAGCACTTTCTCTGTTTCTCAGGGTGAGAAGGTCAGATCCAACCCTTTAAAATTTGATTTGGAAAATAGAACCAAGGGGGGGAAAAGTCAAACAGAACGGGGTTATTTGTGGAGTTACAGGTCTACGGGAACACTTGCTAACCAGATCCTGCGTGCCCAGGTAGGCAACGGCCTTCACCAGGTTGCCAGACTTCTCTGGCCTTCAAATATATGTGAATGCACAAATGAATTAATGCTGTGGATTTTCCATTCAAACAGATGGGGATGACCTTTGCACGGCCACTAGCTAGGATGCCGCTGAGGAGCTCTTATTTGAAATATTTAAGATGATACTGCAACATAACAGCCTTGTTATATGAACTGACAAATGGTATCGCTGGGAGGACAGCACTGTATTTGATTAGCACTGTGACACAGGGAAGAAGATGGATCAGAGAGAAACACCTGTAAGGACAACAGAAATAAGTAGATACTGAGAGTGACAAGGAAATAAGAATAACAAGAAATGAGCAAAAGCTGTATTGGTGGTTATTTTGGTGCTTCTGGGAGACCTTTGGGATCAAGCTTCAGAATATATATCCAGCAGAGATAAACTGGYCATGCCAGCTTGAGTTCTGTGCCCTCACAGTAAGCTTCAGAGTTTCRCTGGTTGCAACTTGAAATGTTTTCTTGAAGGACGCATAGGCTCTTTTCCAGCAGACTCCTCTGAAGCAATGGAAATTAAATGACCACTGATTTTCAGAGATCCACAAATCAACATTGCCGTAAATACTACTCTCTCTTGGTCTGGGCTACAGCTGCACAGTTAAGAGGAACTTTGCAGAGCTTCTGTTGTCCAATCTCACATGGCATGAAGCTTTTATGACTCCACAGTTTCTTAGAACACRACAGAAAAAACCAACCCACCAATCTTTGGTTAGTGTAATGAATTTCAGACGAGCTGGTCCAAAAATGGACCCTGTGGTCATCATGTAAAAGTCAACGCTTTCCAGGGGTGACGACATTTTGTTATCATAATATTTCCTTAGGGTTAAAAGAGGAAATAAATGTTCCTTCTCAGATACCACTGTGTGATAACTGTTGGCATATATTCACCAATGTAAGTAGTTCCTGATGTTAGATAATTTGGTCCTGAAACTAGGTGAAAGGAGGTGGCTTTAGCTGAGTTTTGCTGCAAATTTCTGGTTCTAAAGCTAGTAACAAACCTCAAGGCATGAAAATGAAGGCAGAATGACCTCAGCCCAATTCAGATGCCGTACATGAACATTCTGTGGGCAGAATTTGAAATTTCTCTCTTGATCTGGGTCCAAACGCTGCGGCTAGAATCTACTCTAATCAAACCGAAGAAGCTTGCATAAACGCCTTCAAACAGAACCTGCCAATTTCTGTAGAGCTCTGCTGACAAGCAGTTATTTTTCCTGTGTTAATATCGTTAGAGGAAAGTATTTGAACAAGAAAATAAACAAAAAGGCGCATTGACTTGAGGTTGAGTGGAAGAATGAGGATAGCTGAAGTCAGTGGGAGTTTTGCCATGGATTTTACTGCAGCCCAGGACTTCATGCATTCTGTTTCCTCTAAAGGTTTGCAGAGAACTGAGATGCTGAATATTGAAACCAATCTCCAGGTACCAGTTAGTGTCAAGAAAAATGTGTGTGTGTGTCTGCAAGTGAGCGTTCATGCACATGCTTCTTATTAAGATATCCTTTCACTGTTTCAAATTTAACTTAAAAACTATTTCTTTAACATGAGGACTAGGTCAATGTGGCACTGACAGAAGCACAGGGGCAGACCAATGCCAGCTGCTCCTGAGCTAGTTCCAGTGTGCATTCATTCTGACTGGAAACTGCCTTGCCTTCTGCCCCTGGTTTCCTCACAAATATTAGGGGCTGATCATGTCAAATCTCCAGGTGTTACTTTGTCATGCTTGCACATGGAGATCACCTTCCTCATTTCCTTTCAGTAGGATACTGTAATGAATTATTTTAGCTAGTGCTGAAAGATTTAATGTAGATATTTACTTCAGCCCACAAAGGGAAATTGACTTTTTTTAAAGAGAGCTGAATGTCAGCTGTATCAGTTTTGACTTCCGTCCTTAGGAAGAAGCAGCAAGTAGTGCCTGCAGTAAGGAGTCAGATATTGTGATGGAAAATAAGTGAAGTCTTTAAAGAAGATAAAAATCAATTGCTCGCCCTGTGAATTTTTTTTGARAAAAAAAGGAAGAGGGCATTAGTGGGGAAAAGGACAATTTCTGGAAGTGGTGGTTGTTATTGGTGGAAGATCAGAGAAACCAACTAAAGACTGGTTCTGAAGAGAAGCGCTTGTGGCATTTCTTAGTGGAAGCTGGCCAGATAAATTAGTGGAATATGAAAAAGTCCCAAGGAAGAGTGAGATCAATGTTCTGAGCTGATGAGTAAGGCGTGCTGCTTGGTACTTTTCAAGGTTGAGGCACTGGGAAGAAGTTGACTATGGGTTGCTTACTGCTCACAGTAAGCCAGTGAGATGTACAGGCGCTTCCTTTGTAAGGGGAAGAGCGTGGGTATGTATCCCAAAGTCAAAGAGAAGTGTGGAAGAACCAATGAATTTAGAGAGGTGCTTGTAATCCTAGTGGGAGGTCCAGGTGATCCTTAGTGGCTTGGAAAAGTTGGGTAAACTTTTGCAAACATCTTGCAAAGTCCTTTCTTGGCTAGTGTCAGCTGCTTAGCTCACCATGCAGCTTTTTAATTTCCCGGCTCTATCCAAAAGCAATTGCATGCCTGGCTTGGAGATCTTTAAACTGTGAGAGTTTCAGTGACAACCAGTATATTTCTTCATGCTAACTCATTGTTTGGTTTGCCTTCAGCAAATACCATCGCTTCTGTTTAGAAAGAAGAATGTGGTACTGAACCTATAAACAAACAGTATACATGGGAATAATAGATAATTACTATGTCAAAGTAAACTATGATCTAGTCAGGATGGAAAATCCACTTCTGGCCACTGGTGTAGTGAATGATGACATTAAGAACAGATAACTCCATAATGGAAACTGCTCGGAATTGCTTTATTTTAAATGGCAAGCACTTGCTTAAAAATAACAATGAGCAAATGAAATCATTTGTTGAGACTTGACTCTCTGTTAATTGTATACYATAGAGTAGCAGGTGTCTAAGCATGTAATGGTTTGTTTAATCTGCATTTCTGAGTTGCTCTGAGGCTGCCAAGAACAAATATTCAGTACTGGAAATTAAATTTTAAGAGATAATTTGGAAAAGGCAATTAGCTGGTAGGTCTGGCTGAGTTGTAAGGAGTGATTTGTGAGAATCTTCTTAAGTAAGAAGATACTCAGTCAAGGCCCAGGTCTATCAAAAACTGCATGGCTGACCTGCTTGTACCTATATACTACAGGCTTGATTTCAGTAAAGCAGAAGAGCTYCAGCTTTTTCACGTGAAGCAATATATTTTATAAATTTTAAATTTTCACATATACTTCTATTGTCTCTTGACCCAGTGGTTTTTAAAGATTTTAAACATTCAGAAGGAGAATGTATAAAGTATCTTCAAAAGGAGCTATACATAGCATCATCCAGTGTGCTTTTCTGAGAATATGTATTTGTTTTTTCTATGAAGTACCTGTTTATTCTTCTCTTTGATACAGCCCTGTAGAGTCTTGATCACAACAGAATGAAATGTGATAGGAGRTAAAATAGGTAATAAAGGTGTATTGATAATGAAGCATTTGCTAAGATTGCTTTTGTCTCTTGTTTCAGAGAAGACTTTACTAATGATTTCTAATTTTCCCAAACTTCTCTATTCCTCTATGAATCTTCAGTGCCAGTTATTAGTGGGATTGGATCAATACATGAAATCATGTAGATAACCCAAAATGACACAAYTTCTGCAATATGCAGAGAAAATGATGAATACATGTAGACTACAATATTTTCTTAGAGGGATAATTCGCTTACTTCAGTGATATATAAAGCATTTTTTTTTCACTTATTCTACAAAGATAGGAGAAGAAAAAATTGTACATATCAGTTCAAGGACTTAACACAAAGATCTGATTTTTTTTGGTGTTGGGTGCAGAATGCCACCATCATTTTCTTTTGATAGTACTTTAGGTAAGCATAAGGGATAATTTGTTGTGAAAAAGTGGGAAATTGAGTTTTGGTTGCACTTCTTATATATTTCAATTGTATCTTTCTTAGGATGTTTCCTTTCAAGGATGGCTTATTACAGTAGCAGTTTGTAAATACGCGCTGTTTAGGGAAGATAAAATCGTTCCAATAGTACACAATACAGTCAGAATACATCAGTTCCAATTTAGCTTTACACAGAGCAGCATCAGAGAAATGAAAGCGCAGTCTTATAAATGTAGGAGATAAACCTTTGTCTTCACTTTTCCAAAGCAAGAACCACATCCTGGGAGGTGCTCAGCATCTGCTGCCCTAATCAATATAGCTGAGAGTTGGCTTTTCTCGATAGGTTTGTTCTTCTAGCCAGCAACTGTCCAGCTATAAGAAAGMATCATTGTTTGGCGTGAGGAGGGAAAAAGAATTATCTCTTTTATGGGAAATCTAAATCATCTTGTCATCATATAACTCAAAGATGGCCAAGTATGTTTTCCCTCAAATTTGTTTAAACAAACAAATGTAATTCTTAGGTTTAGGCCTTGGAAGCCAAGTTTCCGTCCAACATGAATTTAGGACATAAAGATTTGTTTGTGATGGAAACAATGCCAGACACTTCTGCATAGCAGCATAATGGAGCGCCGCTAGAATGTAGCTTATAAAACCGGATTCAGGAAAACAGAGCTACTCTGTCTAATTTGGCCTGTGCCGTGTGATTACAATAGCATAATTGTGCAGCTTGGAAGCCTTTCCCTCTCTGCTGAAACGATGCAGTATTCAAACACGTGTGAGAGCGTTTCTTCGACAAAGGGCCAGGGCTGAAGCCTCTGCATATCCTCCAAGCCCTCCTCCGGGATGGGTCCTCCTCGTGCCGCCGTGACTTCCCGCGGTGACTGTGTGCTGTCACCCGCACGTGGCTCCCGGGGCATCCCGGTCCCCTGGTACAACTGCACTGGTTTGTAAGGGCAGCTCTTTTTTCTAGCAGTTTGAAGAACAAATTCCCCTGAATGGGACTGTTTGCTCTTGTCCCGTGTTAGACAGTGGTGCTTGGTTAGCGAGGATCATTTGTACATTCAGCCTGTGACGATGCTTGGGGAGGTACATGGGGGTACTTACTGAGTGGGAAGCACTCACAATTTGGATTCTTTTGGATCCTAGTCCAAAGGTTTTTGGAAAGAATTTCTAATATTTGAAAAGAGCTGAGGTCCATTTCCTAGACAAGGTGTGCATATACAGTAACCTTGTTCCAASAGCAAAACTACGAAAGGAAAGAAGGAAAAAAATCTTCCAGCATCACAATATTTACCCTTTTGTGTTCAGTGCTTCTGATGTTTCATCTGCTTCTGTGATCAGTAGTACAGCATTTTTTATGTGACTGTCAAAAAAATAAAGACAGACTGCATTTTGGTGAAAAAAGGAAAAATTCACTGAGTACTTCCTGTAAGAGAGAGGAGTATAATGTTTTTTTCAGCAATATAWCATTTGGAAGGAAAAGTTACAGTATTTTTGTTCTGAAAGCAAAATGATCTCCTTATAACACTATAATTTAGGTATTGAACTTTGAACAAAAGGAAAATATTCATTGGGGCTCAAAATATTCCTCYGCTTCATCCCAGACCAAAGTTGCCTTTCTTTTTTGTTTAGAGAAAATATGAGGAAATGTTATTTATTTATTCTTTTACTGAGGATATGAGAGATGATGGGAACTAAATGTATTAAAATATATTTGTACACACAGTTACATGAAAAGTGTGCTAGTTACCACTTTTAGAAGCCAGCACATAGACATATGCACTTAAATAGAGAAGAGATAACTTTAGGTCATCTTTGGCTTCTTGGTTTCAAAATGCTGGCTCCTGAGGAAACTGAATGAAATGTTGCTCACATACTTGTGTGGGAGACTTCTCTGTGCACTCTTTGAACACTCTTGTAACCTCATATTAATATTTATGCTAAATATATAAAAAGCTAGCAAAAAGAAATGGGTAATTTTTATTTTTTTAAAGAGGAGCTCCATTCTGAGGGCCTGTTTTCTTCTGAAAAACAGACCTTCCATCTACTTTTAGATTTTGAGAGAGAGCAGTTCAGTAGCTTTTGATCCTGATAGCATCAAGGCCATGGCTGTCAGAGCAAAGGTTTTGGCCTGACACTGAAATCCAGATCTTGCTGTATGTTCAGATATTTTTTAAATTAGAATGATTAATGAAATGTTTAGCCTTTTGCCATTATGGCCTCTGGTCAAGAAAAAAGTCAGAAGTACAAAAATTAGGGTTTTTTTCTGGTGGCAACCGGGGAGAGTAGAATTGGTGGCAGAATGTCATTGCGAATCCCTTGTCAAATTTTGAAGGTCAAAATAAAGCTCAAATAGATTAATAGATTTCAGAAGCCTCATTGCCAGACTCTGCAGTGGGGGATAAAGTCTCAGCCTCCAATCCAGAGAGTCACTCATCACTCACAACAAGAAGAGAAATTTTAATTCTGTGCTATGTAGTTAATTTGCCGCTAATGGTAGTGGGAGCTGGAGAGAGACTTGCGAGTTTATTCTCTACGTTTTAGTCATTTCTTATTGAGCAAATTTAGCATCCACCTTGATGGGAGTTACTTCTGACTCGGTACTAAGTAAGACCTAYTGAATATCCTGCTGGTAGACTTTCTCAAGATGTTTTAGAGTTTACATTTTAGATTCTGTATTTGATAAATCATTTTGAGCTGCATAGATCACCTTGGCTTTCCCATTCCAGTGGGTAACATTGTCTCCTGAGGAAAGGCAGACTAAATTTTCCTCTGTGTGTGTGTGTCCCCGTGCACTTGTTTCTTCCCATGTCCCATACCTAATRGCACTACTGAGTACTACCATCAGCAACAGCAGCTCCTTCCTTTGGCTTGGTTTGCACACTGATGCACTCCGTGTCACAGTTTGGAAGCTTGGGAACAACTACATATCTCTTAGAAAGAGATCTGAGCCATGTTCAAAGACAGAAAACAGTGAAGGATCAGTTGCTCCAGTGTTGACGAGCCTTTCTTGTTAAATGTTTATACATATTTCCAGTCTAAATTTGTCTAACTTCAGCTTCAACTTTTGGACCATACTTTCTCCCTTCTCCTCCTCCCTTCTGAATTGAAAATTTCTAAAATGAAGTCTGCTGTTATGCAAACTATGAAGACACTTCTTTGAGTGATTTTAGGGCAAAAAGGAAAACAAGATCTGAAACCATAGACTAGTCTTGGCGTCTCATTTGGCCAGTGCCAAACGGAAATTGGACCACAGGTCTCGAATTATGCTTTTAAGTCCTGAAATGAGGTCTGCTTAGACGAGCCATGCTGACTTCAGTGAAGCCAGGGCAGGCGTATGAGCCTCCCTGAGCAAAGATCTTTGCAATTTCATAACTGAACTTAAAACCCACAGATTTCAAGGGGTGTCCAAATATGGTAAACTAAGCAGAGAAATACTTCCCTTTTCATTGACCAAGAGTTACCATTCCCAACATTAACACAAAGCCTTCAGTCAATTCCAGGAAGTTTCTTACTACTCGGAGGAAGGGAAAAATCCAGCGTAATAAGGGTCGTAGCTGTCTTATGTGACTGCTGTTGCTACCCTGGAGGTAAACAGGAAGAGGACCAGATACACTTAAAATAACCAAGATGGTTTAAAGGGGGAATGTGTGATCCTTGCTTCCTGTCTGTGAGACAGAGTTAATCACTGCAAGTAGCCRGCAGCAAGTGTTTTATTACGGAGAAACCCCTCTGTGTCATTCATAGTACACACTTCGGTGGCCGTCTTGCTTTGATGACGCAAGATGTACTTTCCTTTCTTCATCATCCTGGGACGTTGTGGGGTTTTCCTGCCCTCTGAGAAGTKTTTTTTTTCCAACTCCTCTTAGCAAAAATGACTAGGTAATGAGGCCAAACAAGGAGATACCCTGCAGTTCCTATCATGACACACCTCCCTGCCGGTGACTCACCGAGTGATTTAAGACTTTCTGTTGATATTTCTGTTAATGACAGAAATAAACATCTGATAAGAAAATGACTTAATTGGTTATTTGTGATTTGTGTGCTGAGCTCTTTCAAGAACTCCAATTATTTAGCGTTAGGAAATAATACACCAGGATTAGAGGTGACCRGCACTGCGGAGGAAGACTCAAGTTGACCTGTAGCCTGTGTAAGTATTAGGGTTTTTTGCACTGAGCTAGACGTGAGCCAGAGTGTTTGAATTCTGTCCTGGATCCAATTCCAGCTCTCGGAAGGCTGGGGAATGCATGTTTCCCATACCGATTCAGATTGCCTGGGAAAAGGGTAAAAGGAGAATGCTTATCATCAGGAGGTATAGTCACTAACAGACCAAAACCCTGATTTGTTTCATTTTGTTTGTGCTTTGATACATCTTCCCAGAGTGTCTGTGCCATTATACCTAAGATTGATGTAAATGAGGGTGGAGATAGGCCTGAATAACACTGTCTTTTAGAGGTCTAACAAAATAGGTATTAGTGATTGTAAAACAACTGGCAGCATTTGTGTTCCTATCTAATGGAAGACACAGTGRAGGTGTACGCATGTGGACCTTGTGAAAATCAGGCCAGAAAACTGGAAGGACACGTAACAGCGTTAGTCTAAATCTGGTAGATTTTAATAAATGTGTATTTAGATGATCTCGTGAGAGATGGTCAACTTTGAGGTGACAGAGGCTGGGCAGYCCTGCAATTGCAGAGATGCTGGGCAGGCTGCTCAGACAGGAGTCGGCATCAGCCGGTGGTGGAGCAGACGGCACGGGCCGGGGTGCGGGGAAGGACCACTGCCAACCAGCCATGCTCTCATAATCTATGGACCCTGCTACATATACGCCTTGCCTACATGCCTAGCTATCCCCATAGTCAATGTAGATGGTCTTGCTGCTTACACATTATATTCTTGTGACCAGATGGCACATGTTCATGCTCCTTGTTTGTAGGCTGAATGATCAAAATAGTGGTGCAACCTCATGACACTGCTGTGCTGACTCTTCTCCATGTGTCTTCTTCAGCACGTGGGGCCTGAGGTGTCTGTCTTATGGTTTTGTCCTTTGGGTGGGAAAAAGTTCTACCAAAAGAATAATGTATTCTAAATTGTACTTTTACATCTCTAGAGAACTTCTGGGTAGTAAACGCCAGCGGATCGATTCCCAACCACATTGTGGTCATAAAGATCAAGAAATCTGAAAAAAAAAMAAMCAAACAAACAAAAAAAAATCACTGTGTCACAGTGTCTGTCATCTGCATGGAAATCCTGGGTTCTCCGATTAGACTCAAAACAATAACGGAATTATCCCTCCCGAAGTGGCAGACATGGGATAAGGGTGGCCTGTTATTCCTCCATCTCTGCTCCCAGGTCTTGTGATGATTACAGCTAAGTTGGCCGGTGTAAGTCTGCAGCTAAGTCTACAGCTAAGATGTAGATCCATTAACAGAAATGTCAGTTTACTATAAAGACGGCTCTTGTGAAATTTCCTACTGGATACAGGGAGGTGACAAAAACACAGTGAAACATCCTGAGATTCCCCATCTATTTTTGCAGTTCCAGGAGGATTGAACAAGCAGCTAGAAACCAAAGCCTTTAACTGAGCCAAAGCAAATAAAACTTTTTGAGGTTCCTCTCGTATTAGTTACAAAGACATTCAAAACCTTTCAGAAACAGATGTGCTGCTGCTGGAAAAATAGAAAAGAAAAAAATTACTTAAAAGCATTGAGTTCTTCACAGGGGGCTGGATTCTTTGAGCTACTAGAGTAGGTGGTTTTTCACAAGGTTTAAAAGTAGAAGGGATAAAATGGAGATTATAAAAAGAACAAAAACAAGTGAATCATAAAAAAGTCAGTATTAGCCCAGGATTATAGCCTCACCTCATTACTTTGTACTGGTCAGCTCCTGTGAGCAAAGCTAATAACCAAATTAATAACTAAGAAAGCAAGAAATACTGTTCAGCCATGAGTCGTTATCAAACAGCACTTATCAGGATGGTTCACAGCCATATCACTGGTACTGGACAAAAACATGGTAACTTTTCCTACTCATTGACTATTAGTCACATTTTGGTTAAATTGAAACATCGTTTTAAATATTACTGAAATGTGGCACTTTGCTCAAATAAGGCATCTGTTCCAGCAAAATGTTATGTTTTGAACATTTAAAAAAAAAAAAAGAGTTTTCTGTTTTTAAAGAAAGCATGTGGACATGAAGATGAGTCAGTTGGTTTGAGTGGTTACTGTATGTGAAGTTATTTTGAATCATGTAAAAATTAAAAATACTTTGAAAGAAATCACTTTCCTGAAATATTACTTTAATGTTTTTCTTTGCCTTTGTTTTATTTTTATCTTTCCATTTTACCAATCACTCAGTGAGGGAGAAAATAGCAAACTTTTACAACTCAAAAAGATCAGGAGATTACAAACGTAGTCATGTAGTTGTGGGATTCTGAATGGAGATTACAGATGAAACATCAGCCGCAACCGAACTCCCCTTAGAGYGTTAAGACATGCCAGTTAAAAGTTTAGGTTTTCTGTAAACACGAGGATTATATCTATGACCTTGATAATTTGACAATTCTTAAAATAAGTGGAACTCAGGGGATATTCAAAAACTTATAAAACAGAGTATTCTGAACAGTGATATTCCCAAAAGCTGTCTAGAACAAAATAGGGGACAACAAAAGCCGAGGGGATATTTAAATCCAAGGAGGTTCTAAGACTTTTGTAAGACTTTCCAGGGAGGTAGGGCTGTATTTGTCAATTTGCCTAAACATCTTCACTCCATATGTTTTCACATTTTGCTCCTAAGCTTTTAATGCATTTTACATTAAACAGTGATTGAATAAAAAGAAAATTACGCTGGGATAATTTCAGGAAGCAGTTCTCCTCCTCCCGGTGGTGTGTTCTGCCTATCAGGCTACAGAGCTGGTGTCTTGCCTGCTGCCGGCCTGCCCGGAGGAGTCCTGCCTCCCTGCCCACACTGCAACCCCACCTTCTGCCTGCGGGAAATGCCCTTCCCAGGGGCAGCGTGCCATAGCCCAAGGGTTAGAGCATCTCAGAGCAACTAAAGGCAGTCATTTTAGCCCTYTGAAGCTGAGAGCAGGCAACATCTAGGTCAAGGCCTTCCGAGAGACGCGCTGGAGCTTTTGGGATTCGCGGAGAAGGTGCCTGTCCCTGCAGCACCAGCAGAGGAGCCTGCCTCGCRCCGGCAGGAGCACCCGAAACCCTGGGCTATCCCCAAAGCAGCAGGTCCCGCGGGTGGGATTCACCTGCAGGCACAACCACCCCTGTATGCTTGGGGTCTTCCCCAACGGATAGTAGTGAAACTTTTTTTTTTTGGATAAACTGTACTTCAACATCTGTGATGGAAACAGCCCTTTGAAGAACGGTTTCTTCAAATTATTACAGTTGTGGCGCTCCCAAAATTACCCCATTGCCTACCCCGGCAGCAAGGTCCTGCCTGCCAGYGAAACGTGAGCCAGGCAAGGTAGTAGTGTAAGGGCATTTCGGAGCATTCAGATGTTTAGCACCAGTGTCATGCCAACGCTGTTATGTTTGGGCACCTTGTATGTTTGCTAAAGTAGCTGGTGCAATGAACGGTGATATGGTACAGGAGGCAGAAATGGCTCGTTTTTTTTGGCCTGAATTCCTCAGCTGCAAGTGGAAGTTGGAGGAGGAATTTTTGAAGAGGGAGGGGGGGGAGGGAGGGGGGAAAGTGCATGTGCTGTTGATCCCTGCTGGATTTGTGGATACGCTATGGATCAGAATGGGCTGGGACAGTGATCCTCTCGCAGGCTGAAAGAAAAGAAATTAAAATGGAAAAAATGCTCCCTGCCCAGTCAGATTAATTCTAAAAAGTATTGTTTTGGCATAAAACTTACAGACCTCTTCTAGAAACTAAAATAAGAGGACACTGCAGCTAAGGCCTCTCACAAGAGTACATTCTGACATTTGTCCCTTCCCTCCCTTCACCCCTGCTGCTTGCACTGATGAAAACCCRTTACAAAGCAAGAGATTTGCCCCGATGCAACAGGAACAAAAAAAARGCTATTTGTGTTAGGCCTCCTCTGTGGTAGGGAGGATCAGAGACTGCTGTAGAGAASTTCTTTATTCCATGGCTGGATGTGAATGCTGTCCTCACCTGCATCAGGAATACTTAAGACTTCTTGCCTGACTTCTCTGTCTTGTATAAAACCAATATGAAAGGTAGAACGACCCCGCAATCAAGATGGCTTTGCAGTGTGAGCATGGTGCTACTGCACGTGACACAAGGAGTATCAGGTGGGACCAATAAGGACCCTACCACTTTGGGTGGGGGCCAGACAGCTTTAATGCAGGCAAAGCAAGGCGGCAGCAGCTGTGGTCCRTTATGGCTGATGATAGGCAGTGCCATTCAGCTTGGGGCTACTTTGCTTCAGCTCCTGAGCTGCTGGCTGCCTTCTCCAACTGCTCCTGCCTATGCTCCAGCCAGCGGAGAAGGGTGAGACCCACTGTAATCTAGTGAGGGCGAAGAAAGCTATTTTCTACAATGTGCTAATTTAAAGCTGACCTTCTGAAGCCTTTTGGAGTCTGTGAAATCTGGTCTGGAAATGTCACGGTAAGATACTGAAYGTTCTACTTCTGATTAATTAATGAGTGCTGTAAAAGTGCTTGGGAAAGTCCCTTATTTAAAAGATGATGTAAGCTTGAATTGAGAGCTAAAACTTCATGCAAAATGAATAGTCTGAGGAAAAAATATGCAATCATTTTCAAGATGCTTTAAATGGGTTTTCTTGTAGCATTCRATTTATTCTGTTTTGACTCCCAAAACTAAGTCTGTCTATATATGTAGCATTAACATGAAAGTAAAAATGCAATGTTTCCCCCTAAATTTTTGGGTTTGGAGTTGTTACAGTCCTATAAAAAGGTTTGCTTTTGATAAAAGTGRATTTTTGCTGATGGGAAAAGTTAATAAGGACCCTTTAAGCAGCTTTCCATAGAGTGTATTTCCTCATACTGTTTTGATGCCTTGTCTTCTAAAATTGACATAAAACAGAAAACCCAGAATTACACAAACATGAAAGCAAAGCTCAGTTTGTTGATTTGGAAGTACTGTGGTGTTGAAGTCTCACGGTGCCCCTATTTTATCCATTTTCCCTTCTATGGAAATCATCASTGTATTCTCCTGAAGTGTGGTTATGTCATACTGTCGTATCCCAGATGATTTTGGACACTGCAGAAAAATCATGGTTAGAGGGAGTGTGTGAAATGCCTGAACCTTTGAAAGGTTCAAGCATGCGATGAATGTGCTTCATTATCCCAAATGTAGGCTGCCTTTTGCATTCATAAAGCAATACTTTTTGCAGTAGATGAGTTATGGAAAAACAGATAATGATTCATGAAAAAAATCCTACTTGCACACAGTTGGATGATCATCTTACTGCTGCTTGCTTTTTTTTCTGAGCACGAGTTTGGGTGTGGGTGCGCAGTGGCATGTGGATAGGGGAAGGGAGGACTGTGTGTGCATGTGAGTTTATATATGGAATTAATATATGGATTGGGATATTCTTTTTAAGTCTGTAAAGTGTGCGTGCTGCTTTTATTCATTAGCACCTACAAAGGACTAATTGCCATCAGGCATGTAGGTGGAATTTTTGGCAGGGAGCAAGAAACGCAATAGGTTTGATGACAACCAATGATCTGCCAAAGCCTTGTCAGAAGAAGCAGCTAGTTTTGCTGTCACTCACCCACCCCTTTAAATTCAAATGCAGATGCTTCCAGGGGGTGTGTGGCACCCGTCCAAGTCAGCGTTTGAAACGGAGGGCTCCGAATACTGTATATACAGACAGTGCTGTAGCTGCGGCTGCTGCCTAATGCCTGAGGTGAGAGGGGAATGTGGAARCTGAAACGGAGACAGGAGGATACGGGCTGCTCTGCCCTTTCTGCAGTAGTGACAACAGGGCAACAAGGACCCCACCTGGTGCGGGTGGTGGCTGCCCTGCCGTGTCCAGCGGGACCTCTCGCTGGGGAAGCCAAGGACAAGAAGTGGCTTTAGGCTTGTAAACCCCATGAGAGCTGTCATGGGAAGTTCTGGATTTACAAGGATGACTTTGCTGTGCCGCGGTATATCACGCGGCTCTGGTCGGTGCGGTACCCTTGTGGCTGAGCGACGGCAGTGTGTTTCGGGCATCATCCGTATCGGGTTCATATCTGCTGCTAAAAGACCAGAGACACTGACCGCCCAGGAGGCCAGAAAGAGCCCATCTGACCTTTGGCCTAACCATGGAGGTGACACTTTTGCCCTCTTGTCCATTAGCTCCAGTTCTTCAGCTGAAAATTAAAGCCTTTGCAGAAACTCTCAGAGAAGTCCAGCATAATGAAAGTGAGGTGGCTAGAAACTGTCAGCGTGTTAAGTACTTGTGCTGTTGTGAGCAGCATGTCAGCTGTGGCTGAAAACTTGCCTATACGGTATCTGTAGAATGGATATCTGCCACACAGTAAGGTGCTACAGAATGTCTGCATAAGGAACATTATATAAACAATGACAATTTTAATCTCTCCATCAAAATAAAGCAAATTAAACCATTTGAAAGAAAACTAAGAAAAAAATAAAAAGATGATGTGTCGCTTTCTATTAGCCTTTGCTTTAGCAGTATTAAGCTCTGTCTCTTTCATTTTGGCTGGAAAATGTCATTATATTCCTTACAATTAATATGTTTGGGTCTACGGATGAGTTCCAAATGTACGCGATGCATAAGATGGGCCTGTGTTAACACTGCTTTTGACTTGCATACGTCTGAACATCCTCTTATGGAAGGAGTTGAAGAAGTTTGTCTAATAGATCACAAGGAACTGTCTTTACAGCTTTTTTTGGGTTATTCTAAGAATAAATGTAATCCTTTAGCTAGTTGTGTGGAGCAGGTATTAACTGTCTCTGAGGGGCCCTGCACTGCTGTGATTGAGGTGAATGAGATCGGTCTTCTGAGTCTGGCTCAAGTTCTCTTTATATCCCGGAGTCAAAGGAGCCCTCCGCTGGGCTTCCCGATTGCATACCTCTCCTATCACCTCAGATGACCTCCTTCTTCCCCCCATTTTCCCCCCTGCAAAAAGAGGGAGAGGTGCTAATTCTGCTGGAATGTGGCATTTATCACCTGCCGCGTTCCAGGGGGATTGCTGGAGTTGCTGTAGTGGGGTTGCTACTTCATATCATGTTTGTTGCAATATAGTCCATACCCATAAACTTTTGTACAGTTTGGAGTTTGCTGTAAGAAGTTAGCTGTACAGAAGTACATGAACTCTGTGTAGTTGATCATGTAAAATAAGTAAATAAAAATCCCCCCCAAAAGGGGGGTGGCAGTGAAAACGACGTGACTGAAAGTAGGTTACCCGTTTAAAAAAAACACATATATTTATATGTTATACATAAATTCACATATTGGACTAGTTGCTGTAGTGTAGAAGTCTTTCCATAAAATAATATTGTATCTTAAATGTCTCATAGGGCTGTTGTGAGACTAATAAATGCTTGCTAATCGCTTTGACAGCTTCAAAAAAGGTGCTATGAAAGTAATAGTTATTTCTGTTCTGCTTTTTTTATTTTCCATATTACAATTGTGATCAGGAATTGGAACATCTACTTTTATCAAATGGTGGGTGGTATCTACTTCAGTTCTTATGCCTATTTCTTCAAGTCACAAACTGACATTGGAATAACAAATAAAGAAGAAACGTAACTGGGTGGTCCTGTATTTCATTTCTCATAATGTCACAAGAAGAACTCATTCAAATTAAAATAATGCTTCGTCTACTGCACATGTAATTAGTATGCTTAGGCAGCAAGTTCTGCAAATTAGTGAGACAGAGAGTTTGGGGCCAAATTCAGTCACACTTTATCCCATTTCATGCGACTTCTTGCCAAATAATTTAKTACTGGCCTTTCTGGTGATACGTACTATTCACTGTACAGAAGTTACGTGGTAAATTTATTTAAGAAGGGGGAAACCTGATTTGTTGGGGTCTGACGGTCTGTRGAGCCTACAAAAAGGTAGTTCATGCCTTTACACGTGCCCTTTTCCTTATTTTCATTCTTTGAATTTCATTGAATGACAGCTTYACAAACACAGAACTACTTGCTTCTGCTTTCTATATATGGTCACTCTGGTATTTGCCACAGAGGTATTAAATAGTCACTGAAGGGAAAGTGCACTTGTGAATGGGAGAGGAGGTAGCCCATAGTCTGTTAGTATTAAGATAAATAGATAAAAAGAACCGAGACTATTTGATTTATAGAAAACTGACAAGAACAGCACCTGAATTTACACTGGCCAAGAAAAAATTAAGAATATGATCAATCTTCATGTCCARGGGCATGAGCTGATCACCAGCTGTAGTCAGGAAGAACTTCCTCCCTATGGCAAAGTCATCACAACTTTGTATACTGTCGGAGCTTTATGTCCTCATCTGGAGAATCGCACGCTTTCTCTGAAGCAAGCCGCTTGCTGAGAGAGGACACCCAGCTAAAGGGGACATGGAAGTGCTTTGGTATTGCAGCTTCTCTCCTACMACTGTATCTTGTTTCTCCACCTAAATACTGCCAGAGTATTTAATTGAACCTATTTCTTATTTGCTACACAAGTATTGCATTTTGTTTTTCAAGTCCAGAGTGACTACATTATCTTGTGATGCTTGTGAATGTTAAGACACTGATGCTTGTAGGTGGAATTAAAATTGCTTTAGTTATAAAGGCAAGGCTTCAGCCTGAACATGGTACTGCTGAGAGATGGAGGTATGTAAGCTTTCCTTTCCTTTGGGGTGGATTACAGTCCTTCAGGTAATATTTGTAATCCAYGTATCAACTAATGACTGATCAAATAATGCTTGTCACCCACATATTGGCCAATGATCCTAGGAGTTTGGGGCCCTCCATGCAAATGCTCTGTGTTTCCCTGGTGATCTTCCTCTCAAGAACTTGGGAGATGTTGCTGTTGGTGAAGTAACCTTGACTACAGATCCCTTTTCTTTTTCTTGTGTAGTAATTTTGGCTAGTGGATTTGCATGATCAGGCCTTTYCTAGCCTGATCTTGGCCGCTTTTTTTCTCTCCAAAGAGAAGCTCACTGGAGCATTAGGATCTGTGTAATGCAGAATTCCTTCTTGAAATTTCAGAATTGCTTGCCCTTCTCCCCTTTGAATTGGAAATGCAGTAGTTGGACCTGAGGTAATCCCTGCAGCTGTCATGATGCATGGCCTGTGGCAGGATGTGTCCAATATTAAAAAATACAGACTATCCCTTGCTTGGAATCAACATACCTGGATCAGCTCAAAAAATTCCCAATAAAGAATATTTTACAGCCTCTCTAGGTAGCCTTTCCAGTGCTTCATAACCATTATAAATAGATATTTAGAGAAAACTTTGCTGCAAATTAAGCCAAATTCTCCCCGAGCTACTCRAAGTGCAGATGGAAAACATTGATCACCATTGTCTCTGTAACTGCTTCTTACATATTTGAAGGCTGTCATCATGTCTCTGCTCCCCTTTCTCCTCCCTGGTCTCCTCCAGAGTAAACAAGACCAGTTCCTTCATCCTTCTCTMATGCTAGCCATTTTTCTGGTCTCACAAATTTGCCTTGATTGATCCTATGGCATGGTGCTGAAAACTTGACTCAATTCTACATTTGAGGCCTTACCAGAAYTGAGCAGAGCAGCACCATTATTCTTACAAGCCAAAATAGTCGMATCAAAACCTGTTTGTTCAAATATTTTGATGTTTTCAATTGTGTACCAGTGTAGGCTCAAGTTGATAGTGAGGGCTGTTAAAAATGTCTTTTTGTTTTTAATTACAGAGGTAACTAAGCAGTTAAACAGAGGTTAAAACATTAATGTTTAATTCAAAGAAATTATGAACCACAGCTTCTTGGGTCTTTCTGAGGTCGAATGAAACAGGATGTACTGTATTTCCAAGGACAGAATGAGATACAAGAATGCACTTTCCTGATACACAATTTTACATTCCTGAAGGAACTGGACTCCACAAGTTGCTGTGTTCTCTATTTGGTGGTTGTTATAAACGGACATTGCAATTTGCCAGACATTAAACACATCTGAGCATACCCACAAGCTAATTTGATGAAACATCTGTGTGCATAGGTGTATAACAAACCACAGAAGGAATTTTTACTATAAAAGATAAAAGCAACTCCGTAGATTGCTTTTTATTATCTTTCTTAAATGTATTGAAGTGTTTTTTGAAAGGAAAAAAGAGGAACAGCAGTGAAATTGATGTTTATTTTTTAGGCTTCTTATTAAAAGAGCAGGATTTTCCAGTTGTGCAAAGCACCGCTTGCTGAAAAGCCTGTCTGATCACCTAATTTAATGTCTGAGGAGAGTCAGCATTAGTTTACAGTATTATTTAARATGAAATGATTTAGAGCATGATGTCAGGTTCCTGTTCTTCTTTGAAAGTGCAGAGACAACTTTTCAAACTTGAATGCCTAAATTTATGCTTCTAAATCTAAGTTTCGAGATCTTAAATCTTGAGGGGTGATGGGTTTTGGGGGGTTTGGGTTTTTGGTTGGGTTTTGGTGTGTGTGGATTTTTTTTTCTTTTGGCAAGCTGAAACATCCAGTGACTTGAGTGTGGATGTTAAGTGGAGGGTGTATGTTCTTTTTACGTTACTACACAAGGCCCCTTTTAAAGTGCCTGAGAGTGGATTTTGGTCTGCCAGATTTGAAAACTGAGTGCTAAGCTACAGAATAGTAGGAACTGTTTTTAAAACTTCATTTACATGTACAATGTTTGTTCTGGCAAGTTCAGCATCTTCACACGACCAAAGGATACAACATAGCATCTCAATCTTAACATCATCTTAATTCAGGGAAGTGCTGAAGTACATGCCTACCAATAGGCAAATACTTACACAAGCGTCTCTCCTGGGGAGGTATGCTGTCCTGAATTCAGGCCTACAAAAATACCTCAAGTAAACAAATAAAATAGTTTTTTAAAAAAAAGTCACCACCGTTTTATATTCTGTTGCTTCTATTTACATGGAACCGCACATTACAAGAAGCTGATCCATTTTACTGAAGTTYTTGAGGAGTGTGACGTTAACCAATGTGAAGCTGACCTGATAGAAAAAGCATCAGTATCTTTGTGACAAGTGGCTTCAGATGGAACTGGGGGCAACACAAAACTGTGGGGGCTTTAGGTTTATTGTCTCACCCAAAAAAATCATGTTATCCACCTCTGTTTCACACATTGCTCATGAAAATTATCTTAGTGCTTCGATAACTCATTGAGCATCAAGTCCTTTTGTGACTGTTGTAGCGTTTAGGAGTCTAATGCTGTCACCAGCCTGTGGTCCTATTCTGTCCCACAGGAAGAGCGGGGAGGGTGTTATTTGGTACTGATTTCTTCACATTTAAAATCTTTTTGAGGAGCAATGTAGGGTTTCTATTATCATATTTTTTTCCACTCAGGGAAAAAACAGTGAAGCCAAGAGATTTTGCGGTTGGCATGGCTTTCTCACAATTGTGCACATGATCCATTTCCACTAGAATGTGACAGGGRAAAAGGGTTTTATTGTTGTGTTCATTTTGTGATAATGGAGAACTCCTAATCGGGAATGGAGAAGAGACTTTATGCTTCTCCTGACGTGATGCAGTTTTAGAAATGGTGCTGTAGTGATACCGAGCAGCTCTCTTTAGTTGCATAAAGAACTCTGGGAGTGAAAAATACCTTTAAAGAAGAGAGAAGACAAGACCRTGGATGACAGCCCAGTTATTCCATACCAAAGGACGCACATCTGTTGAACGGATTTCTTCTTGTTTTTCATTTGTCCTTAAAAGTCGTTATTATTCCACGTCTCTCCTTCTATGAATCATTCAGTAATGTTAAACAAATTCCCAAGAGTGAGCAAATATTACTCACCTCTTTCCTGATACAGGTAGCTGCGTGGGTGGGCAGGTGGAGGCAGGTTAGACTGTAGACATTGCTATATTTTCAGCATATCCTTTTAGCTGACTAGAGTTTTCCTTCTAATCCCCGGAACAGATCAACAGCATGCAGACCAGGGTAGAAGCATTATCCAGACATTTACCACATAACTCCAAAATAATAATAATAACAGGGGAAAAAAAATCCCAATCAAAATAGACAACTTGTTTCGCATGGGGTAGTACGCATGTCGCATGGATGACTCACCTGGGTATAGGCCTGGATGATTATGCCGGATTTTTCACACCCCACATAATAGGATAAAAGCATMGGAAAGTGAAAAGGCATTTTTCTTTCCTGTCCTCCAAAAGGCAAAGCACAACCGTTCTTGTTTTAGCAAACAATACTAAAAACACTGTAGTTTAGAGGTGCTAAGTGTCCAGCYAGAAAATGTTATCATCTTTGAATAAGAAGGAACGCAGACAGTATGTCATGCTTCACTCCTGATGCAGCTCTCCTAAAAGCCCGGCCTGTTGTTAATAGTCTTTCACATTATGTCTGTCTTGTCCTCCAATTGCTGTTCTCCAGCAAAATTATTTTCAACAAACTCAGTCCTGTGGTGTGGGTTTTTTTTAGTCAAATTCTCTTCTATACTTAAACCCTTTTCGTCCTTTCCCTGCCACTTCTTTTTTTTTTGTGTGGCTTTGTGCTATATTTCACTATTGTAATGCTGGAACATCTAATTAAGATAGGTCGAATAGCTATTTGAACAAATATTTCATGGACTTCTATGTTCTGGGAGAGTTCAGACTGCGTCAGTTCAGCCTTCCAAAATGATCAAACCCAGTGGCAAAAATTAGACTTGGGTTTATGTTTCAAACATCCCTGAGATGTCAGGACTATAAATACATGTTKATTAGCCTAATATCCACTCCTCAGGTGGTGGCAGGACAGGGGCAGAGCGTCATTYGCTTTACGGGTGTGTGCAGTTTGGCAAAACTCATCTGCTGTCTCCCCCAGAACGTTCTTGAGTAGCAAATGTCTTCATCTTCCAACTAATTTTTTTTGTAAAGAGTTTTTTGGATGCTTTTGGGTGAGATGTGCTGTGCTTTAAAATAACTGGTATTTACTAGCATGTCTAATAATCAAAGCCTTACTCAAATGCTCATTGAAGGCTATTTGTTATAGTGGCTATGCAGAACACTTCTGGATTTGTTGGTGCAAATCTCTCTATTTAGGTTATCTGGCAAAATCCTGATATAACCTACAGTCAGAATCAGTTTAAGACTTGATTACCTCTTAAGATGTCCTTTCTAGCTTCAGGCTTTTGTTGAGTCCTCATATTGCACATAAGATATTAGCAATAAACCTGTCTTGCTGCACTTGCATCAATTCACAAGCAACATGTTAACCCTGTACAGTCTATGGGTATAAACTGTAACTAGCTAAGTCATAGAATCATAGAATCATTAAGGTTGGAAAGGACCTCTGAGATCATCAAGTCCAACCGTTGACYCAACACCACCAYGCCCGCTAAACCATGTCCCGAAGTGCCACATCTACACGTTTTTTAAATACCTCCAGTGATGGTGACTCCACCACTTCCCTGGGCAGCCTGCTCCAATGCTTGACAACACTTTCAGTGAAGACATTTTTCCTAATGTCCAATCTAAACCTCCTCTGGCGCAACTTGAGGCTATTTCCTCTTGTCCTATCGCTAGTTACTTGGGAGAAGAGAYCAACACCCRCCTYKCTACAGCCTCCTTTCAGGTAGTTGTAGAGAGCAATAAAGTCAATACAACCTTCCATTTAAAAATGAATGGGATGATGATGAAGCTCCAGATTTCTTATAGTTGCAGTCCTGGTGAGTAAATTGTACAGAAAACACAAGAGAGTTCTCAGGTTATCCCTCTTTGCTTTTATAAACGTAGTTGATGTTACATAAATGGACTCAGCAGTTTATGCTGAATCACTGTGTCAAAACAATGTCAGCAATCCCAAATCTTGACATATTATTGGAAGACAATGCTTTCTTCTCAGAGGCATTCATGTAACTATCCCATATATATTTCCATATAACTAAGGAAAGGGTAACAGAGCTATCTTAAAAATCCTGRTTTTGTATTGTGTTATAAACTATAAAAACTGTAAATGCATGTATAAAATATATATAAACTATCTTAAACTATTCATGAAGTCATTCATAACTTCAAAATGATTTACAATTCATTAGGAGATGGGATGGGGAGAAAAACATGTAAAAGATGGCTCTTGATTATTCTCCTTTTATATAYAGTGCAGTTCTCAGCAGTAATGAATATATCAACCAAACAAATGAAACCTTGATTACTCTCTGAAGAATTCTGACAGCATACTTCATGAATCCCTCTGKGGGGAAAGTAGCCACTCAACCACCAACCAGTGGCTAGGTTCAGTTATATACAGAGATACTGCTAAACCAGCTTTTTTATTGTGTGCTTTGCTTTGTTTTTGTTGTAAGTACATCGCTGCTAGTATTAAAATTTAATATAATTTATACAATAAAAAACTTGTAAAATTTTGTTTAAATGTGGCGCAGCTTTGATTGCATTTCATGTGGTTTAACATGTTTGAGAGAATTATTTTAAGAAGTTTTACCATTTTAATTAAATGCAGACATTTATAAATGTTTCGTGTCTGAACGTTGTGTTTGGCTGATGCAAGGTCTGAAACTAAATCAGCCTGGCTATGCCTTATTAACGAACAAAATTTCATATTTATAGTATTCTGACTTTTTGTGTAAGGTTTTACCACTGAGTGATAGRGAATATGTTCTCGGCAATGCCTGTAGTGACTATAGCTGCCAGCTGTAGCCCACCTCTTCCTGAAGAGTCATGAAATGAGCTGTTGCAGCATGAAAGTTCAGCCTCTCTGCTGGAGAAACCTCCCCGTGAGCTGTTCAGAGTCACTCTCGCTGGCACGTCTGCCTCGGCACTACTGTCTGCGTGGCTCATAGAGGAGCCAGATGGGCCGGCTCTCGTTTTTGGCTGTTAGCCTTACGGAAAGTTAAGGAGAAATCCATGGTCTTTAAGGGGTCTCTTAYGTACAGCAGAGGCCAGTGACAGTTTTACCTGATTTAACCACCACGGTGACACAYGAGGAACAGTCTAGAGGATGTAGAAATAGTGCCGATGGAGGACACTCCTAGAAAGGTTTGTGATCCTCTGCCATGTGGTCGCTGGAGGATTTTTGTTGTCTTTACAACTGGCAGTGGGCTTTAAAGCCAGTTCAAGATTTATTTCTATTCCTGCTCTGGAGGTCTCTGAGCACCACCCTATTGGGACACCTGTGGGAAGTCCTGAAAAATACCAATGCCCAGGGTAGACACTGCTCCAGGAGCACCGTTGCTCATAAGAAAGGAGGTATTCTGTCTCTCTCTGCTGGTTAGATGAGGAAAAGATGAAGATTTCATCACAGCTCTGAGAGGCAGAGTGGTGGTGGGGGAAAGGGTATGTGACGGCTTCTCGATTTGCCTTCGTAAAGTTCRTAATTTTGTAATGAGTAAGTAGAGAGATCCCCAAAGCAAACAGTACTTCTTAGGACCAAGTTCTGAGTTACAACTCCATGAGCTTTGTGGGTTGTTTTGTTTTGGGGCTTTTTGCTGCTTTTTTCCCTGAAAGGTGTTAGCTCATTGAAGACATTTTGTTGGTAGATGATTTTTTTCTTTCATTAATTGGGGTAGGGAAACAGTCTGTGAGGAAAGCCTCCAGGATTGATTGGAGTTGTTACTGAAAAGGCAGAGAAAACACTTCCACATCCTTTTTTTTTTTTTTTTTTCCTTTTCTTTTTAAATTTTTATTCTTTCCTGAATGTACTGGGAACTTGCCATGTTTTGGGTCAGGAAAAAGACCACAACCAGTTTATTATTATTTTTCCTTTTAATGAAGCTGATTTCTTTTCCCAGTATATGCACTTTGCAGTCCACTGATTTGGACAGGAAAATCTGTCCTTGTTAAGAAAAATACTGAATAAAACAGAGCTGTTAGCCCATATCCAAAAATATTCTACGTTTTTGGTTTGGGTTCTGCTGGAAATGCTACATTAACTTTGCCTCAGGACACTAATTAACAAACTGSCCATTAATTGCTGGTAATTAGGAACTTCTCAACAGTCATTGTTTCCTTAAACTGCCTAAATTCAAGAGGACAAGTTTAGAAGAAAGTACCTCTCTGAAAGATCCTTGTCTTTCCTCCCAAACAGAGAAACTCCCAGTAAGTGAATGAAAAGGACCTTGGGACTATTTATTGTCAGGTACTGTTAGTTTCTGAAGCAACGGGGGTTCTTCTAGAAATGACCGGTAATGCAATGCTAGAATAAGCTGTTTCCTTGATAATGCTCCTTGCCTTTGACTGGAAACAAACCTCACTAAAAATAGTCATGAGAGAGAGTGATTTCATTCCCAAGGATTGAAGTGGTAGCCATGTATGTATTTCTTGCCTGTCTTCACTTATCTTGTTCATGTAATAAATGGAATGACGACAGATATGTGCGGTGACATTACAGCCAGCAATAACAATTGCTGCCATTCATTCTGGAGGCAAAAAGTTGGGCTGAAATTGGAACAGGTATCTTAGGCCCCAGGGCATTTGGAGAGAGGTTACAGTGCTCAGAGTTAGGAGTGGAAAAGTATTTCACTGAACAAAGATGATAGTAATGTTTGGGGAATTCACAGATAACTTCTGTCGTCTTGTATTCTGGAAGGATACAATGCTGCTATTTTCATAGTTTCTGATGTTCAAAAAAGATGTGAAAAAGGATGCAAACCCAGACAAAATTCTGTGATTCGGAAGAGTTAGCAGTGGGCTCTTATGTTCTGTAGGTTATGTGGAGATTTAAAAAAAAAATAAATAAATAAATTATGTAAAACAAAAAGAAACCCAGAACTCCTGAGAATAAGAGTGTGTTGTTCTCCTAGTGTTTTGGTTTCCTTATGTTGAGCGAAGGAGGCCAGTTTCTCATTTGATTAACGATGACCCAAATGACCATCCCCTTTTTTTTCCTCCATCAGGCAACCTTTTTTCTTTTTTCTTTTTCTTAGGTTTAAAATATCTTTTTAAACATCTAGTGTTCGGGGAATTTTACCTTGACATTCCTGTGAGAAGGGATAGATTTAGATGATGTACTATGGTATCCTTGTCTTTATTTTAATATCGCATATTATTTTAATATCGCATATAAGATTACTTAGACATATATTGGTGTTTTTATTACAAAAGCTTGTCAAATTAACTTTGATTATTGCAAAATGGATCAATGGAGGAATAAACTTTGCTAGCATTTGAAATTCAAATGCATAAATGTGTAGAGAAGTGGTGTTCCATATCCAAACTGAAAGAGTTTTTTGAAAACTCACAGATCTTAATTCAAGAAAATCAGTCACATAATTTTAATTAGACATAACCCCCCTCTTTAATTCCCTCTGTCTCCAATAACCTTGCAAAGCTTGGGGAAAAAATTAAATTTCTGATAAAACAAAGTATAAATGCACATCTCTTTGCCCCAGATCATTGTCAGTTTACTTACTGCACTTCTAGAAGGCATTTTGGTATTACAGAGAAGATTGTATTTTGGGAGCTTGAATAGATTTTTTTTTTTTTTATTAATTTCTGAATATTTTTCTTTTTGGCCTTTAATTAAAGGTGCACAGGGGAAAGAAGTGTAGAAAAACAATGGTTTCCGAAAAGTAGACGTACATAAAAGAAAATGYAAACAACAGGAAACAGAAAAGTTTAATGAGATTGCACGTCAAAAACGATTTAGTGACCTCATGGTGCCAAAATCAAGACATATTAAACCTGATAGACTCTTTTTAAAGGACTGAGTGTTCATCTCTGTTARGCCAGATTTGCTTAAATGAGTGTGGTGGGTTGACCCTGGCTGGACGCCAGGTGCCCACCAAGCCGCTCTATCGCTCCCCCTCCTCAGCTGGACGGGGGAGAGAAAATGTAACAAAAGTCCCGTAGATCAAGATAAGGGCAGGGAGAGATCACTCACCAATTACCATCATGGGCAAAACAGACTTGACTCAGGGAAATTAATTGAATTTATTGCCAATCGAAATCAGAGTAGGGTAATGAGAATTAAGAACATATCTAAAAACACCTTCCCCCCAACACTCCCTTCTTCCTGGGCTCAACTTCACTCCCGAATTCTCTACCTCCTCCCCCCAGCAGCACAGGGGGACAGGGAATGGGGGTTGGGGTCAATTCATCACACGTTGTCTCTGCCGCTCCATCCTCCTCAGGGGGAGGACTCCTCACACTCTTCCCCTGCTCCAGTGTGGGGTCCCTCCCATGGGAGACAGGCCCCCATGAACTTCTCCAATGTGAGTTCTTCCCATGGGCTGCTGTTCTTCATGAATGGCTCCAGCGTGGGGCCCTTCCACAGGGTGCAGTCCTTCAGGAACAGACTGCTACAGTGTGGATCTCCCACGGGGTCACAAGTCCTGCCAGCAAACCTGCYCCAGCRTGGGCTTCTCTCTCTCCATGAGGCCACAGGTCCTGCCAGGAGCCTGCTCCAGCACAGGCTTCCCACAGGGTCACAGCCTCCTTCGGGCGCATCCACCTGCTCTGGTATGGGGTCTTCCATRGGCTGCAGGTGGATATCTGCTCCACTGTTAACCTCCATGGGCTGCAGGGGGACAGCCTGCCTCACCATGGTCATCACCAGGGGCTGCAGGGGAATCTCTGCTCGGGTGCCTGGAGCACCTCCTCCCCCTCCTTCTTCACTGACCTTGGTGTCTGCAGAGTTGTTTCTCTCACATATTCTCACTCCTCTCTTCTGGCTGCTGTTGCGCAGCAGCATCTTCCCCCTTCTTAAATATATTATCCCAGAGGCGCTACCACTGTCGCTGATGGGCTTGGCCTTTGACAGCGGCAGGTCCATCTTGGAGCTGGCTGGCATTGGCTCTATTGGACATGGGGGAAGCTTCCAGGCTTCTCACAGAAGCCACCCCTGTAGCCCCCTGGCTACCAAAACCTGGCCATGCAAACCCAATACAATGAGCAATGAGAAACAACAGTCACTTTTGAGACCCTGATCCATGTATTTTAATAACTGCAGCAACAAAGGGAAGATGCAGTGACAGCAACATTTCCCTATGTTATTTGTGAAAAATCAGGCCTACCTAATTCAGCGAGACTTTAAGCTTGTTGAGGAGGCATGGCAGAAGATGAAAATAACGTGATTGGGTTGAACTCTAAAGGCAAAACTGACTGGAAAAGCATATTTTGAAAGAAACTATCAAGGTTCTTTGTCAAATTTGGTATTTCCATCAGTGATCAGGAGGAGAATACAGAATGTGCCTCATTAAATTTGCAGTTGATGCTAAGTTGGGAAGGGCAGGGAGCCTATATTGGAGAACTTGATTTCAGAATGATGAAAGGCTGTTGTAGTGATTGTTGTAGCTTACAAGATAAACACGAGTCAAATATACATTGCTGTTGTGGTGGCAGAAGGGAAAGTCCATAAGGATACTTGAGGGGAAGAGATATGAAGAAATCTCATACTATGCTATATATGCTGTGGCAAGACTCAAGCTGGAGGATGCTACTGAGTTTTGGAGTCTACCCTCCCTCCCAGAATGGTGGGATCCAGTGGAGAGGATTCAGTGGGCATTAGTCATATCACTTAAGCTATTCCTGGTGATGGACTATTGCCTTAATTTGGGCTTTCTTAATCTAAAGTAGAGAAGACTGAGTAAGGATATGATGATGGTCTTCAAATATTTGGAAGACTGCTGCAAACTGCAAAGAAATGTTTTTTTTTATTTTAGAGAAATATGAAGGTGAGACAAATTTTCTAACAGTAAGGATACTGTTGCTATAGAGTTGCTATAGACTGGTGGAAACTTTATACTGTCCATAGGCACTGTGGATGCATTTTCACAGCCATGTTGGATGAACATTTGTCAATAAAGGCATAAGTATTGTTGACTTTTGGAGTTACTGTGGATTCATGAGTCTACTGTGGACTGGATCAGGGATTGGGGGAGCTCTTAGGATCTCTTCCAGCCCTGTGGTGGTTCTGTGTAACTAAACACCTTGCTGAGCCCAGTCAACTGGGAGGAAAATTATTTCTCTATCAGACTTAAAGCTTAAAAACAATGAAGCAAAACACCAAAACACCTATCAGTGAGATGGGGAGTCCAGGGGGACACACATTTTAAAGACAGAAAAGAAAGGTACTGAGATTTAGTTATAATGGCGTCAGTCGTTGTATTATATTACACTATAACAGGACAGTAGCTTGGGGAGGACAAAGTAAAGGTTTACATTGCAGGAGCACCCTTGAGCCCCTTTCTGGAGTCAGGATTCTGACTGGGATTATACCAAGATATAGCAAAGAGCTGGTTGTGCCTCCCAAAGTTTAAAACCTAGATGATTGACAAGAAACAATATGTGGATGGAACAAATTGGTAGAATTGGATAGTGGGAGGATGAGGTCATTTGCAGAAGAATAGCTATCACCCAATGCATCTTTCTTCCTGGCTGCACATTACTGGCTGGCAGTGTTTGGTAGGCCTTGTGGCAGAAGCAAGCCTTAAGGTGGGATGAAATCCAAACTAAATAGCTCTTTATTTTGAGCTAAACATACTCTAATCTTATTAAATGTTTAGGGGAATTTTGGGGAATTTTAGAGGGATGGGTGAGGGAGCAGTGGGTAAGCCTCAGTAGCTGGGTAAGTTCCTGCAGAAACCTGTTTCTCCAGCAAAAAAGGGAGCAAGGGGTGGGGAGTGAATTCCTCCTTGTGCTCACTGGAATGGCACCGGCTTCGGCGTTGGTCAGTAAGGGGCTTAGAAGTGCCCATGTGTCCTGTTGGTCAGTAAGGGGCTTAGAAGTGCGTGTCCTCCTTGAGCGTGGTGTTTGTTTAGTGATGGGGGCTTGGGTGTGCACTAGTTAAGGTTAATCCACCTCCTCTCTCATGCACGGTTAAAGAAACCGATGGCTTGAATGCTGAGATGGCCCTTAGCACCCTTTGGTTTCAGAATTGATTCTCCCTGATTCCAAGTTCAGCCTTGGGAAAGTAGAAGGTGGCTGCTTTTTTTTTTTTCCCCCCCTTAATCTTTCTAAAATAATATTTATTAACTTTTTAGAGAAGGATTTTGAAGATTAGTGAATTACCTGTTGGGTTTTGAAATTAAGTGCTGGGCTTTGTTGTCAATAAAACTATGAAAACCTGTACCTAAGTATTATATAAATAACAAACATTAATTTGGTGAAACATTTCAGGAATATACGTGGGGAACAGTATTTTTCTTTCTACTTTTAGAATTTGCTTTATTTGCATTACATTTCATTTGTGTTTGTCTTTGGGCTATTTAAAAATCCTTGGGAGTTAAACTTGACAGGTTGTACATGAAAAGAAGAATTGCACTGGAATATGATTTACCACTTTTTTCCCATGCCATGAGTATATGAATTCCTGCTTACATAGGAAAATATTTGAACATAAAAAGCAATAATTTGGAATCAGATTGTGCGGGATGAATCATGAGACAAATTCTCATTAGAGATCCAAAAAAATATTCTGGCGTTCCTGCCAGAGTGTTTTCATAAAACATTTTTTTCTGAAAAGGAATTACTCAGAAGGTAATAATTAAAAAAAAAAAAAAAGGCAACCAAAAGTTGCAACCTGATTTTGCACTCTGATAGCTTACATATTGTTGCAAGGAAAAGTGTATGTATTCTATGAAAAAAAAAAAAAAAAAAAAAAATTTAAAAATCCGTGTTTATCTTTTCTCTGATATAGATTACTCTTCCAAGGCCCCTTCTGTTCCACAATTAAAGAAAAAACTACTGTCTTGGAGTCCCACTTCTCTTGTCTATTTGATATAAGCAGTATTATTGGGTAGTAGAATAAAGTCATCTACAGTCTTCATTCTGATTTTTTTTTTTTTTTTTTTAAGCCAAAGCTATCCAAATTCCCAGGTCCTTCATGTTTAGTGTAAACATCATAGGCTGCAAGTTATCAGCTTGTTTTCTCTCTCTTGTTGTGCTCCTGTGCTGAAAGCATCAGCCTGTCTTCACCTTTCAGCCATCTTCTGTGGGAAAYGCTGCCTGAAGTTTCCACCCCTAGATTATTCTCACCAGGATCACAACGGAGGCACAGCGTAATGAGTCTACCCTGGGCCTCCAGGAAAACACTGCAGAAGAACCCCCATAAATCTCTGACAGGGCTCTTGCCGAAACTGAAGTGTGCCAAAAATGAATGTGGTCATTTTTCTGAGAAAAAGAAATATTTTTTTCTTTTCYTATCCTTTCAGCATGAGAAAAGAGATGTCAAATTTAAAATGTCTTGTATACAAAATACACAGAAATGGTTGCTGCTTTAGAAATTGTGCAACATAAAAATATAAATTAGTAAGTCTGCGGCAGTTTTGAGCTGAGTGATTACTTTAACGGGATAGAAATGGTAACTCCAAATCTTCATGGGATTTGCCTTTGAAGTTATCCAAAAGGGTAGTTCCCTGAAACTGGAACTATACTAGAGCCTCATCTTGTGTATAAGATTTGACAGATATTCCAGTTAAAAAAAAAAAAAAAAAAAATTAAAACATTCTGCCAAAACATTGAACTTTACATTTTTAAATCAGTTTGGTAAGTTCAAACCAATTATCCATTTGGCAGCTTTGGACAATTCATATTTTAAAAGAAAAAAAAATAATCTCAAAGTTGAATTTTTGTTTTAAAAAACTGATAACGTTTCGATAGTCCCAGTTGGAATACACAGGCATTTTTCTTGCTTGTGGGAAGGGTCTGATACTTCAATTTTTCAGTACAACTTTTTGAGATCGTAAACATTCTAGAAACACAGGAAATCTGTTTTCCACTCCCACATGCAGAAGCACAAACCTGTGRCCGTACAACACATTATTTATTGAAAAAAGGCACTGTATTAGTATAGTATTGTTTTACCAAGGTATCTACAAATAGCTACCTGAAATTAGGTAGTTAACYGTTAGTATCTTAGACCTAGGAGCTAAGAAAAAGCTACTGTCCTCTTAGCATGCTGGGTTGTCAACTTAAATGGCAGTYCCTGTGGTTCACCTTTCTATAGGGGTGCTACATATGGAGGACATTAGAAAGTTCCTAAACCTCAGTGTGCTCAAAGGTCCTTTCAATTCCTCTTGCGTGGTTTGTTTGAGGGGGGGGGTGGTGGTGGTGGTGGTGTGCAGTGAGCATATTGATCTTCAGCTTTTTTATTTTTGTTGCACTGTCCATGAATGTATGGACAGTGTATTCCATAGTGTATTCCTCCAAATAACTTTTGGATCCACTGGCTTGCTTCAGACAAGTTTGATAGAGAAGTTAAGGCAGTGGGAAGAGCAGAGACCCTGTCAATGTCCCCCAGAGAGGGAAAGGGCAGCGGTATGGAATTTCCCATAGTACACATCAGAAAACTCACAGGGCACAGAAGCCATCAGAAACACTAAAATTGCAGGGGAAAAAAAGGAATCAGAGTTTACGTCTTCCTAAGCAGCTATTTGAACTTTCCACAAGAAAGAGATGTGTAGGAAATGAGGCTTCATTATCTCTAGCGCTTGTAAACGACTTGTTTCAACCTTTCCTCCTTTTTTTTTTTTCCCCCTCTCTCTGATCTCCTATAAGTATAATAAAACCCGTTTGCAAGCAAGCCGATTCCAAAGTAAAATCTCCCAGAGTGACCTGGCAAGAACGGGGATGCAATATAGGGAATATACTGGAAACACTGTGATGTGGCAAGGTGTCCGTGGGGCGGGAAGGTGTCCGCTCGGAGAGCGCGGCGAGGGGCTGACGTTCACCCAGCGCCGCAGACTGCCCCGGGATGCCGGGCTGGCCACCAGCGCCTTCGTGCCAGCAGGCAGCCGGGAGCTGAGTAAGTGGCCTGGGAACGGCTGTATCCGCTTTTATGTACGTTTTCTTCATTTGAGAGATTATATTATGAAGCCAGAGGGAGTGCTTCAGGCAGAATATATAAATTAACTGGTTACTGAACTGTGTAGGAGGGACTGAAGTGCTGGAAAGAGAAGCTTACAATAAAACCTCCGTCTGCGTGCTGCAGAAAGGCGTTCAAGCCGCCCAGGTCAAACCTCACGCGCTATTTCCAGCAGACGAAGGTGGTGGCCTGGAACAGCTCGGGAGGTTGAACCGCTGAAAATAGAAACCTGGCTCGCAACGCTGTTTTTCAACAATTGCGTTAATGTAAGATTTCCAGCTGTCATGGGTGGAAGATTCAGGATATGAATCCAAAGACGCTCTCAAACTATCCCAGAGTTTGGAAGCGGAGTTTGGATACAAGTCCATTACAGAAAAGCAAGTTTGTAGAACTCAAATCCAGTTCAAGCTATAAAGCGTCCTCCAAAATTTAGAGGTATTTGGATCAAGCATTTTGGTTATGGTCCATCTCTAATTTTCACCAAATGTTCTAAACTTCTAAATCCCCTTTTGCTCCTACTTTTCTTTCCTGACTGTATTTTGACTGTATTTTCTTTCTTAYTCTTGTCTGTTTAAAAACGTCAGTCAGGGTTTTACCAGTGAGTTTTATTACTTTGTAATGCTCTTTGTTTTGTCATCTGCTCCTTCCCCCCCRACCTTGTAATCTGTTTGACAAATTTATTTTGTTCTGCAATTGCTGTTCCAAGGAATAAGCAGCAGTAGCTTTTAGTCACCTGTACAGTCCATTAACACTATCTGCTCATAACCAGATACAGTAAAAATACTGTTTGTGCTCTACGCTAGCAAGAAGTTTGAGTTTTTTAATTTCAAAATATCCAAGTGCATTCATGTAGAAGTTGGAGTCATCTTGGACTATTTCTCTTGAGAATTTTGTAGCTCCAATGACAATATGGATGGAGGATATGAAAAATATTCTGACAAAAATAGTCTGAAGCAGAATTCATGGCAAATGGGATTTTCAACAGTACTTAGTAGCTTGCCTCTGTGTGTGTGTGTGCGTGTGTGTGAAATGTGTGTTCATAATGGAGCTTAGTTCATTAATTGATAGTTTTATTACCTATAAAAGCCATGAATCACCTCAGCTAGAGGGTTAGAAAAATGCTAGTCTTTTTAATCCAGTACATAATTTTTAGTAGCAGTCTAAGCAGCGTGAAGACACAGGTCATTGTAGTGAGGACAATAGGAATTTCAGATGATACATTGCCGTAGCTTTTACACAATGGCTCTGAATACAAAAAGCAGTAGAGAAATACGTATATTCTTCTTCAGACTTGTCTATAGGGTGTCTGAACAACCCTGACTTCATGGGCACAACTGTAGCAATATAGAAGTAAAAATGGGCTGATACTGCTTTTATTCAGCCATACAACAATGACAAATTCATTATTAATATATTAATGTTTATCTGTATATGTAGTGGACTCTTTCTCCTGGCACTGGGCAAAACACCTGCAATACTTTTTATCAAGATAGAGCTTTTTTTTTTTCTTTTTTTTTTTTTAATTTAAATATACCATATTTAACTCTAGATGCTAGAAAAAGTTGAAAGTCTGTTCTTTGACACAAAGCGCTGACTGTTAAAATTTAAAGAAATGGCAAATTAAAAAAAACTCAGAGGAGGTGAAGAAATAAGGAGAAATATGTATTTGTGGTCTTAGTATCACTTTTTGCTTGTAATAACGCRTATTAGTACAGTGCGTTATCAGCATAGAGATTTTGGTTATGTTTGTACAGTGCTTAGCACAGTCATCCAAATTTGCCTGGGGTCTTCCAAGTTCAGCAGTGTAAAGTATGTGCAGAAACCTTTCCTCTGCTTTCAGAGGATATTAGTAAGTTTGTATAGTCAAGTACTCAGATGGTAGGAAGTGCCATTCTGTAAGGCTGTTAGCATGAACTTAGGTCAGTCCCTTATGTATCTATATTGATACTTACTTAATCAGACAGTCACGTGCTTCTCTCTTTCTGCATGATCTTTACATTATTCAGGCCACAGGATGGATAATATTATTGGAGTTTCAAGTTAATCACAATTTTTTTTTTTTCAGAGTAATTTCCTGCATTCAAGCTGTGCTTCAAATATTGACTTGTTAATTTCCTCAATAGTGTTGTGTTTTGGGTTGTTTTGTTTTTTTTTAATAATTCTTATCAGTGCATTTTTAAATTGTTTCAAGAACTCTTTTCTCACCATACGACTGAAACAACGGAAGTGTTACCTCTGGTTTGCATCCTGGAAACTGATGTGCAGAGATATTAAGCTAAATGTATTCCATTCATTTTAGGGAAATCTGAGATGCCCAGGCCCTGATTTCTTTTCCAAGTACTATGAATTAGCTTGATCTRTGCAACGCAGGATAGCTGCAGTCATATGTGACCAGCACTTACGTAATTCAAATATCAGCATCCAAGTTAGGCATCCAGAAAATTAGTTAAACAGAACTTGTGACTATCCTTGACAAGCTACATATAAAAGGCTTACCTGATATTTCAAAGGCCTATAATTTGAGTGGCTTTTCATGGGGATCACAAAAGGCATATCCTTGGAGCTATAGCAAGAAAGGTTACTAAACTTCTATCTTGTCAAACATGACCTGAACAATTTCTTTCTGCTTCCCCTTAAAAATTGCACTCTCGGAAATAATGAAACCCTTTTTATTGAGATGAACAATAATATATAATTCAGCCCACAAAAGAAAATAGTAAACAATTCAAAGCAATTGTAATTTGTCAGAGCCAGAAGCAAAGAAAAMCAGGATTGTGCAAGAGGCTGCAGTAAACAAATGTTAATAGAAGGGGATCTGATTGCAATGCCTGCAATAATGGACTAATCTCAGAAGTCGCCTATTTCAATAGCAATAATGAGAGTAAAAAGATCAGTAGATCATACTGCAAATACAATGAGAGAGAGAAGGGATGCTACACCTCTCTGTTTTCTGTGTTCAGACAGGAATGAGTAGATTGACAGCTGAGCCAGCTCCTGCATTTTTGTRTAGGCCTGCAAAACTTCACTGCCAGTTGATAATTGATCTGCKCACAGGGATTACAGCATTATGCACMGGGCCATGTGGGGATGGCAGGTCAGCGAGTTGATTCCTTGAAGGCTACCAAAACTAAAAGTTTGCTTCAGGTCTGGGAAGTTTACTAGGAGAAAAACAACATGGGAAAATACCACATTTATTTGCTCCCTGTTACTTTCACATGACATAGTCTCCATTCCCAAATATAATTGCACTGAGCTGTGAGGGTTGGCAAATAGCAAGAACCAAAATGCCAAACCCCAAACAAAGCTGGATTCTTTCCTCTTGCTATCTCACCTGGCATGACAGGAGTTCCCCAGGCTGACTCGCACTAGCACTTGTACAGAGCCTGTGCTTGAGAGGATGCACAAGTGCATGCCGTTGCAAAGTGGGAAGCAAATCCAGTTGTGGGCAGGAAGATTCAAATCTGGCTTATCCTCCCTTTCCTGCTTAGAAATTCAGGGAGGCAAAAGCAATGTTAACTCAGGCTTGCCTTTTCCACCTGCAGACCCAAAGCTCACCTGTAAAGTGGACCTGATGCCATTTTAATTTTTSGGTTTAAGTCATTTAATTGACTATGATAGGAAACTGGAAGGGGGAAGAGAGGTATTCCTGTTGCCTAGACTCTTGTTCCAGTGCGGGAACTGAGCTGATTAACTTGCCGGTTTCCCCCCTCATACCCCTCAGCAGACATTCAGACAGCAAGGGCAAGAGTTTTGCCTGCTTTGGCAATGTTCTCCATGTCTCTTGGTGCATTTAGTTACAAACCTAGCTGAAAACCTACTGTCAACCGTGGTTCGCCATGGAACACTGGATTTCTAAAGGGAAGGCAGTTTTGGAAGAAAAGACACATTTTTCTATGGACAAGCTAGCCTGTTAGTGGAAAAAGCTGGATTCTAAAGGGCTAGGATTTGAGAACTGTGGCATCTTTAGAAAAGGCTATCTAGCAATAAACTGCTGCTCATCCAAAGGGAAAAACTATGTCATTAAAAAGCCATTTGARGACAATACAGAGTTTTGGTTTGCTGAGGAGAGAGAGCTAAGAGTCAAACTTTTTCATTTAGAAGATTTAGCTTGAAGCTAGAATTGCTCTTGTTGTCTAAAGTCCTGAACTATAAAGCCTTTAAAAACATGAAGAACTTCAAGCATGTAATGTCAAGGTTTGAATTAYCTCTTACAAATTAAGCTAAGTTCACCAGGTAAATAAATAAAGAAGAAAGCAAGTCCCACAAAAGAAAATAATGCTTCTTTCTTTTTTTTTTTTTTTTGTCATCTTTTAATTCAGTGTGACCTCTTACGCTATCATGACTTTGCCATTGTTTAGGAATTGGAAAAGGATTTTCCTAGAGGTTTCATAAATGACGATAATGCCATGGTATTATCAGAATTCTTGGGGTTGCTTAAATTTCTCAGCTCCCTAATTTTTTAAACATGTATTTAATGTAACGTGAGGCGYAAGAACAGCGTCCTGTTCAAAGTACTGAAGACAGATAGAACAGTAGTCCTCTTGGCTACAGGTAGCTCTCATAAGTAGCACCATGCTGTTATACAGTGACAACCGAAAATAACACAGCTGAAAGTTGTGTTACTGCATAACCTGTTATGGGGCATATTTTCTACAGCATACAGTTACTGAGGTGGTCCCTTCAGGCTCAGTGTTACCATCTACAGTTCGGTTTTGTGGTGCTAGATGTCAGTTTGCTAGTGCCTTTCAGAAAATGGAGAAGCTATTTGATGCTGATTAAATCCACTGGGTCATCCTTGGATATTTCTAGGCTTACACTCTCCGGAGGCTGTGGTGTCTGCCTGGAGTTTCTCAACAGCAGCTAACAGACTCTGCCTCCAAAGTATGCCAGTATTGCTTTTACCTCCTCCAAAGAGGGTTGGATCTTAGTTTCTATAAAGACCTGATACTATTCTTGAGTTGGGGTATCTTCACACACCCCGCCCCCCCATTTTGGCCAGGTTTGAGGTTTAGCTGCATATGAAGGTGTGGGTTGTACGTTGCAAGAGTGTCTCGTATCAGAATGTCTTAATTTGGAACAGGTCCCAAGATAACATTTTTTTTTCTTTAAATTAAATGTATATTTTCTTTATACAGAGCAAATGCAACAACCTATGACTAATGAGCAGTTTTTCACAAGAATTAATATAATTCTGAAGTTCTAACCATTAAGTATAATCATTAAGGAATGTCTGAATAAATAAACAAATAAAGCCAGCTTTATTCTACTCCTTTTGTAATATCTATGATTCTAAATGCCTGACTCTACATGTTTTTAGTGGATTTTGGCAGGTGTAGGGTTACCTGTGGTCATGACACATGGTGATAAAAAAAAAAAAAAAAAATAAAAATAAAAAAAAAAGTAGGGCATGTGGGCCCTATGTCACCTGCATTTTATGCTCCCAGGAAAGAGGAAAGTATGGCAAGCTTCTGGGGACTTTGTAAAAAGCTCTTGTCAACTGTGGCATACAACATAGGAAGTCAAATTCAGGGGGAGAAAAACCACAGAATGTGAGCTTTAATTGAAAGCTTTATCACAAAGGTCGAGGCTAAAAATGCATAGTCAACCTTAACTCTGGAAGTTTTCTTCCCAACGCTTGCTTTTACATTAAAGATGTTACTTGTTAGCTATATTCACTTCTACTGAYTTTTAATACACAATCGCAATAGTCAGCTGCTACAGGCCTTATCCTGTTATGTACGCTGCCGAATGTGTTTGTTTACTGGTGTGAGCAAACCTAATGAAGCTGACAGGACACTGATTTACGGTAGTAATCAACTTGATATTCTTATTCTCCTTGCACATGGGGAGGCACTGCCAGCACAACATCAGCTGCTTGTAAATTAATCCCTGCYTGCATCCCTTTGCCAAGGGCAAAACTGCCCCTACTATCCCTAACCCCATCCCGAAACAAGWTCTCTTGTAAAGCGGGCTCACGCTGTGATTCACTTTGTGGTGGGATCACAGTGTGACTCRCGCTTCTCCAGTCCCACTGTGGTCATCTCAGGCCAGGGACTGAGGGAAGAGGAGCCAAGAGGTCCACCTGCCCTGACAGTGGATGAGTTGTGTGAGCTTCTGGAAAACATGTCACCTCCTTGTTCTTCACCGAGCTTGAGGAGAGAGTGAATGCGCAGCGTTCAAAATCCATATGCTGAACCTGAGCTGGCTTGTTTTGGATAAGGAAGTTGTACAGAAGCAGCAAAATGAAGTTATTTTCCCCTTGGAAACTTTTTTACACTTGGAATAGAAGGTTGTCAGGCATATYAGACAGGTAAAAACCTAGGTTTACRCTTGTAGGGTATTATTCTAACAGCAGATGCTTGTAATCTGTGACTGATGTTTTGTGTACAGAAGCTGGTTTAAATGGAGACTTTAGAAGATGTCACTGGCAAAAGGACTCAGATTTGCAAAGGTGCTTAGGGTTGTTGTCTGCTCTTTTCAGGATGGATCTGATTCACCATGACCACAAGAAGAGCTGGTAAAAAGGGTTTAGGTTTCCTCAGTACTCTCATAAATGAAAGATTACTGTGTTGGTGAAGGGTTGTATCAGGACCTAGGAAATAGTGCYTCATGATAGAGATGAGGAAAAAAAAAATAATTTCCTCTTATTCGTAACTTCTCCCTTGAACTCTTGATGATCTGTTAAAGTAAGACCCTATATTCAGCAACTCTTAGTTCAGGGTCGGCAAGAAAAAGCACACAGTCTCTTTCACTCATTCCTGGACTGTTTCACTGTTCCATACTTTAAGTCTCTGTAAGAAATTATTTGGTTTCCATTCATACTCTATCATAACTCATAGTTCGAGGTTTTTAAAAATAATTCTCCTGGCCAAGTGCAGATTGCTAACTCTTACGTAATGCTCCACTGACGTAGTAGCGAGATTTTTCCAGYGTTGCTGAATGGGTCATTGTTAACATTTCGGGGAGGATTTGCATTTTGTACAGCCACTCTTGAATAGCTGGGTTATAATGTTAGCAATACTGCCTCAATATGCCATCTTGATATTTCACAAGTTTAACTTAAAAAATAAGTTGAACGTCTACTCTAGCTGGGTTCTAAGTTTCTCCTTCATAATTTTCATTCCATGAATCACTGAAACGAGCCCCAACTTGGTATGAATGATCTACCTCCTGCTTGCTTATAAAGACATCATTGGCACTGTTTCAGCAGTTATGCTCAAGGGTTTAGCTGGAACATTTTGCCACACTCAAAAAAACCTGGCTGCCAGGGGCTTGACACTTGTTAGCCAGTATTTTTGGAAGGTCCTGAGTGACTAAGAACAATCTAGTCTCATTACAGCCTCTAATGATTCCTTGATCTGCCAGCTATAACAATCTGTATGTATTTCTGTACTTTCCACAGTTTTCTTTATGAAAACTTCACTCTTAAGTAAAGAGGGGCTCTTCAGCGTGATTTTATAAAAATCTCCTAGGTTCAAGTACACTTTATTCTTCCTGTCATAACTGATTTCTCAGTTTACAATTTGGACTCTACCTTAGATGATCTTCTGACTAGTTGTTCTCATTCTCATTTCTTTCACTTCTGTTTTGTGGGTATTTTTCCAAATTAAGTGAAAGTCAAATTTCCCACTGTGCTTCAAATCCCATTTTTTTCCTRTAAGAGACCTACCTACCTGCAGACTTGCCCTTTACATTCAAGGAAACCAAATGCAAGATAAGTGAAAGACCACGTGAATTGTAGCTGTGAAAATCTCAGCAGCCAAAATCAAGCCAAATTATTACATTTTTTACTTGTCTGGACAACCATGCTTTTGCCTACACTGGACTACCTTTCTTTTTTCACTAATTGCCTTCAATTACCTGAGTGCCAATTTACTCAAGGCAATTAAAACATCTCTAAAAGCTAGTCTGGGTAGATTTATTTCAGGATAAAAATTCTTGTGCTCCAAGTAAGTGAGGTCCAAGACAAAAGGCTTGAGAGTCTTGGAAATATCTAGTCTAGCTTAAAAATAAAATACATTTTTTTAAAAAGGAGTTGATTGGCAGTAAGTTAACCTATTTACTGGCATAAACTCTAGAATCATGTCTAGATTAGGAAAGAAATCTTTTTCCCCAATGTATTTAAAAAAAAAAAAAAAAAAAAAAAAAAAAAAAAAAANAAAAAAAAAAAAAAAAAGGGAAAACCAAAAACCCACTATCCCTTTTCTCCAGCAAACACTAAGCTAATCCAGGTGTACACCCAGAGTAATGTTACATACCCAGAATAAAGTTACAATTTACAAGCAAACTAGCAAGAACAGGGGGTGGGAAAGTGGCAAACTGGTCTCCAGTTTTTCAGATCAGATTTAAAACTTGCATGAAGAAAAATAGATTAAAAAAACAAACAACACAAAACCTCAGCCCTTTTAACGTGTCTCATGCTAGACAAAGGGTTCATAGTTGGAGTGGGGAGGTAAGAAAGCTCAAAATTCATAAAAGTCACTGAATTGTAACTGTAGTTAGATGTAAAAACCTGGTTATAGTCAGTATAGCATATAGGCCTACGAGGAGGGCCCATGAATTGGTGCATGCAAAGGTCTTTGACATCAGTTCTGTGCTATCGAGACTTATGAAGGAAGATCTGGCAAGGCAAGATCRTTCCATACATGAGGAACAAGTTTCATGTTTAAAGAAGCTGGAGAGCTCTACTGTTATTGTGTTATAAAACTTGAAAGGGCTGGTGGGAATTTGGGAAGCAGAAAGGGACAAGAGGAGAAACAGGCAGAAAATCTGGTTAAGAGATCAAAGTATGCCCAATTCACTGGCTTTTTTTTTTTTTTTTTTTTGGTAGCTTTATGAATTAAAACCTGACTGTAGCTTTATGAATTAAAACCTGACTGAGAAAAGTAAGTGGGCATCTGTGTGGCTTCAGCTACATAATCTTCTACTGTCAACAGTGGGAGAGAGTAGAAAAAATGAGCAATAAACCCAAGCCCTGAAAGGAGAAGCTGCTGATTATATGGTGACTTRTGCCAAGTTTATCCTACATCAGCACCCTAAACTGACCAGTACCTCAAYGGGACAAGAAGCAAAGGTTCAACTGTTTTGGTATGGGGTCCATTATTGCTACTGGATGTCTAATTTCACAAATGGAAATGCTTTTTGAGGACTTGAAAACCTCATTCATGTGTCAGGGTCAAGAATTTCAGGCTTAGGCCCCTGGGGTTAGTCCCTAAGTCCCTGTCAAGAAGCCAGGTTTTCAAAAGTGCTTGTCAGCTGGAACTTAGGAGCCTATATTTTCCTTTCGTAACAAGTGTAGGTACTCCATATTTAAAAATCTGAGTTTTGAAATTAAGCTAAAAGCTGCTTTAAAGGCACTGCCTATTCCAAAAGCACTGCCTCCATGAAGCATTACAGTTTTCGGGAAATAATGTCGCATTATCTACCCAGAGAAGGCRGCACTCTAGAATGTCACTGGCACCATAGGCCTAAATTTGGGGTGATATTCTGGCACTTCTCGCAACTGCCGTGGGTGGGTATCACAGTCATTTTCCAGTCGCAAGAGGCTGTATCTTCTGGCCAGGCCCCATGTGCACCAGCAGAGCGGTGTGATGAGCCTGCGTTGCTCACGTCTGCACGGCACTTGGCACGCGGGTTACGTGGAGGGCAGCTGCCTCCAGTCTCTTTGCTCCCTTTGTTCACTAACTACTGAATCCAATATAAAAATAAATAAACAAAAGTGTGTGGGGGGGAGCTAGCTGAGAGAACTGTGTGAAGCAGCAGCCCTCCAAACTCAATTCTGGTTTTATCGTGTTTTTTCATAGTGACAAGGCTGCAGTTTGTCCGTTTAGTTTGCATTCAGGGAAGGATATTCAGCAAAGGACCYTTCCTTCTGTGTTACTGACATCCATGACAATTTAAGGCTGAGCTATGGAACTGAACTTTCCTTTACAAAAGCAGATTAAAAACAGCAAACGGCTTAGTCAGCAAACCACAGTTACTTGTTCCACAAAGAGGAGTCGAGTACAATTCAAGCAAGCTAACCACAGCCTTGGACACCTGATCATATGAGTCTGGGAAATGTAAAAATCCATGTTCCAAAACAGAAGAATCGAGCTGTGATCAATGGAGCACTGTTCAAACTTTGGCTCATCTACCCCTGAAAACCCTATCTGAAAAACCCTCTTATGCTTTTAAATGGAGAAACTGAAGATGCACTGTAGAAGAGAGGCTCTTGGGCAGTTTTCTGTGTCCTTTAGAGGAAATATACCTGCAATTGCTTTTCTTTGGATAACAGTTAACACGAGCTACTGGTTCCATCCATGCTGTCTGTATGTTAGAGGCTTTTTGGACTTGGGCTTCCTTTGAAGGGATCCTTTTATGGTACCTAAATTTGTGTGATTTTTTTGAGCTATGGGTGTTTTGYTTCATATCATTAAATCAAGCAATCAGTAGGCAGGTTTGTCAGATGGATGTCACAACACTTTCATTAAGCTCAGTCTGAGGCAGTTCAGACTTCATGAATATCTCTYTCTCTCTGGGTCAATTCTGGTGCTTAATCCTGGCTTTAGCAAAGTAGATCTCGTGCCAGGTCCCTTGTACCTGTTCTTGTAATAACAAAGGTAGCTTGTCTTTTGGCTTAAGATGTCAGTGAAAATCCTGCTCTGAGTCTACAGCATAAAAAAGAAGTCGAAGCTTTAATAACACTGATTCTTCCCCCCTCCCCCCGAGTCTTTTCCCCCTTATGGAAAGGAAGCATCCTTCTGCTGCTTGATTGACGTTGCTGTTCTGGAGGGCAGCCCACACTGCTTGAACATGATCCTCGCAGTGCGGGGATGCACGCTAGATTTCTTCCCAGTTATGCAACGTACTGGTTATGTGCCAAAGCAGAATAATCGTCGTTCACAGGGCCACAGAGGAAAACAGCAGAAGTGTGAGGGCTAACCTGGGGGCCACAGGGAGACTAATTCAGGGCGGTCACTAGGTCTCTGTGGAACACCCAGAAGATGCCCAGGTGGGCTAGCAGAGACACTGGCTGAGCCCAGCCCTTCTTGTTTCCTTCCACAGGCTTTCCTTTTTCTACTCTCCCCCTCTCCTTGAAACAAGTTTTGCTTTCTGTTGGGTCCTCTATGACCTGTTCAGGCTACTGTGAGGTGCTGCTGGTAGGGGTTTTTGTTTGTTTGTTTCTTTACTTGGGTTATTAATTGACTAAAGACTTTTTAGGTGTTGACACTTAAAAACTATAAACACACCAGTAAAATGAAAAACACATTTTAGGRCCGTAAGCATCAAAGTGCAACCTACAAACGGATTACATTATTTCCCCCTTTCATCAACCCTCCAGTGATGGAGCCTGATTGAAAGCTCACTGAAGCCAAAAGAAGCTGGCCTCTCAGAGGCTGGGGATAGTCCCTCTGGATCAGGCAGGGGGGTATAGGAGCAGATTGCTTTTGATCTGAAGAACGTATAGTGGTGGTCATTCAGAAATCACTTAGATGCATTCTGCTTGGAAATCACTTRTACGCATTAGGCTAAAGTCCTACTACAGATCTGAGCCTTTTGCTGTAGCCAGAGGAAGAAAGGGGCTGGAAAGCAGCTGCAAACAGCCAGCCCCATCATAGAAGAACTCCGGGCTGGCACAAGCTTGTTGGCTCCTAGCACTGCACCTCCTGCCTCCCTTTCCTATCCCTCATCACCGGGGTTGTATGGGTGTCTASGGTAAAATGTGAAGGGCAGGGAATGGCCACGCACCGCTTCACCCATTCGAAATCAGGGTGTAATTTAGAGCTGTCTGGCAACAGCTAAGCAGGTGCTGACTCCCGTCTCAAGCAAATTATAACTACCTCCCTGCTGCTCCCTTCCTTTCTCTGCATGGGTCTGCATGCTTGTTCTTTTTTTTTTCTTTCTTAACATTTTTTTATCCTAGCCCAGGATCCACTGGCTTCAAGGCAGTTGTGCTGATGATTGGAGCAAGGGTAAAAGAGGTGAAAATCAGGCCTTGGTGGCTCTCTGTTTGTTAAGTTGTAGATTGTGTAAGGCGAAGTCTCTCAGTCTTTGCAGTGGCCTAGGAGTGCCTTCCTGATGTAAAGGACTTAGAAAATCAGTCTGTAGGGAAATGAGCAGACGGCTCTTGAGAAACTCAGCAGCTCCCAAGAAGTTTTTTATTWTTTATGTCACTGTTTGGAAGAGTCCTCTAGAATAATAATAAAGATAAAGGCATCCCTAAAATTAGATAAGCGAGATATTTTTTACTTTCCATGTATGTAACATAGTAAGACAGATAAAAGAATACTTCTGAGAAATCCAGAAAAGCCCAAGAGAAACTAACCTTTTGAACAGAGGCTCAAATTAAATTCTTTAAAGAATTTTTGTAGTTGGAGAAAATGCCATGTTTGATTATTACAGGTGAGATTTTGTGGGGTCTTTTTTCTTCTTCTCCTGAAAAAGGAGGAGGAGGAAGGCTGTAGTTTTTTTAATACCCAAATGAAAGGAGTAAATTGAATGTATACATCATAGTGTAAACCTTCTTATGCCCCAGGTCATGTCACTGATACCACCATTAAGCCTCTCATCTGGTGATTTTATGTTGGGAGGTGTCACATGTCTGCATTATTTTGTTGTTAAATGACATGGATGGGATAAGGAAGACTGACGTAAGTCACCAGATTTCTTAGAGACACATTTTTACTGAATTCTTTGAYCACAAAATGAATTGTGTTGTGTATTCTCTAACTTTCAGACAAAAACCTAGGGTCCTTTTAAACACRAAAAAAGGAACTCCTTTTTAATTTCAACATTGCAACCAGCACTGTCATGATAAGTAAAGCCCCAGGGTGTCTCTCTATGAAACCAAGGTTAAAAACAGTTACTCACCTCCTTTCAAGTATTTATTTAGGTTAGCTACATAGATCTGTGACAGTATGAAGACTGAGTTTTCTTGACCTTGACACGAAAGCCAAGCATGGATTTACCTGGGGGAAACTCAGAACTGTTTCCTCTGCAACCCCCTGCCTACTAAGTCATTGGCAAGTTGTGTCATCCTAGCTGCTCTTTGATACCGTGATTTGCTCTAGCTCCACTAGCRCCATGCAACAACCTCCCCCTGAGGGTATGCCCCCATCCACACCGTGGCTTACATATCGCCCCTGAAAAAAGATGAGAATTGTCAGCTCCTTCAGCCTTCCTTTTATAAGAGTGTCTCAGCAAGTTTATGCTGTCAGCTTGGTCACCTTCTGGTTGTGGGGCATGCTCTTTAAAGAGCAGGACGACATAATGCAATTGTAGAAACAAAAATATCTTATGGATTTTTTGATATTTGGTTATTGTACCTTTAGAAATCAGAGAAGTATTTTGATTATTGTCATTCCATATCCTACATGTCATGTCTCAACACTGAGGAGTGAGAAAGCTTTTATTTCCTACTGATGTCTCTTGAGAAAATGACTTCCTTCATCTTCTAGTTTTCCTAATGGGATGGTTTAAAAAATAACTTATTTTTGGTCTTTGAAGGCTTGGAGATAATAGAAATACACTTTCTGTTTGAGGAACAGAATTCAGTACCTATATACAGATATGCCCTTCTTGCTCATCTGGCCTGCCCAAAGATAGATGTTCTGGGCTTTCTTCTGCTCCTCTGGGATTTGCCTTATTGCTAAGAAGGATGAGGTTCACCCAAGATGGCCTGCAGGATCAGTAAAGTTTACATTCCTTACCCACAAAGTTAACAGTGGGAAATCAGATAGATAGGTGTAAACATTCAAACATTTGTGAAATTGGACATTTATTTTTCACAGAAAGGGAAATTTCAGAGCAACTGTCCCTGATTTCTTGCTCCTTTCATTTCTGTTCAACTGTGGTCTGAGGCAAAAAGCTTATTTTTGTTCCCCTGATGTTATCCAGCCACGGCTGTCCTTATCAACCAGCATCAGAGCTAATGACGTACATTTCATGGCAATTTGTTCCCATTGAAGATACATTGCTGCTTCTGCTTTGTTAAGGAGGTAGTGCCTCTTCCCCTGCTTTCACAGACTCGCTGGTACACAGGATGGTAGCCGAAGAGAGAACCCTGCTRTCCGTATTCAATACATGGATAAGACCCCGCCTCTTATGGTTATTGTACGGAGTAGAGAGGGAGGTTGTCACCAGCTGAACCCAGTTGATACCCAGTGGTCTTCTGTACCCTGACAGTGTGAGGGATTCACTGTGCCTTGACAGTAACCAGTTCCAAAAAAGAAAGTTATACTTTTTGGTTTTGTTTTCAACCCTGTCTGATTGTATTCTTCCTCCTTCCACTGGAACTTCAGTGGTATTGTTCTACCCGTTGTCTTTTGCCCATCTGACAGCTTTGTGGAGCTGGAAGATAGCACTATTCAGATTGGAAGGAGCCATAATTTAATTCCTGCATTTCTAGAGGAAAAGAAAAATAGCCCATTCTGGCAGTGAGGTGCAGGGGGTTGGCAGAGCATGAACACATTCAGTCAGTTCCCCAACTCAGCTGGAGGCAACCCCAGTAATCCAAACTTTCTGGGATGCATGAACACCCTCCTTGCTCTGCAGTAACCCTTCATTTTACATTCCTATCTTTTTACCCGATCTGGCTTTCTCTACACAACTCCTGGATTCCTCATTTATTTCTTCTATGTTGCTCAGTTTTTAAAGTCACATTTTTTTCTTCATGTTCTTTCCTCCTTACTTCTTCTCAGAGTCCCATCTGTGGCAATGGGAGCCTGTGCACAGTCYACTCTGTCCTCTCTGCTGAACTGCCTGGTGTCTTCTGGTGAGTGAAAGACGAGCTTTGTTTCCTGAGCTTTATGCTGACAGATGATTGCCACAGCACAGAACTGGGATGCCATTCCTGCTGTTTCTGTTCTTTCTCCTAAATTTAGGTAGTATGTATTTATTTCTTCACTTTCTAACGGAAAGTAATTTCCTGGTAAAGTGCATGAGGAATTCTTGTTCACAGTCCTTGCTTGCTTCATGCAGGAGTAGAGAAGCACTCTCACTTTGTTTCTCTCCTCAGAACCCCAAGTTGTATTGGAAGGTTTCACCTATGGTTTAAGTCTCCTCCTTTCTCACTCAGACTGTGATGAATAACTCTATGTATTGTATGGKTTTTGCCTGATTTAGCTGATGGAAATGACCTGACTAAGGATTTCTGAATGTGGCTTTCTTTTGAACTATAATGGAAAGAAATTGTTGGTTTCTCTTGCACTATAACRAAAACTTTTCCTTAGCTCTTATTTCACATTCCTTTTATGCATAGGTCAATGATCTCTCACTTCTATCAGGAGGCCCATGGCAATTACAAGGACAAGGAGTCTTCCCTGCCTTGCCATCTTACTRATGTTTTCTCATGCTTGCTAGAGTTTCTTCTCTGGAAACCCATACTGTATAACAGAAGGTGGAAAGAAGGAATCTCGTAGAGCTCAAGGATTCGTGTCTTCCTCTTCTTATCACTGTCGCCATTAGCATTTTCAACTGTTATAAAGGCTTAAGAAAAGGGTGTGTGGGGGTTGTGTTTTGCTTTGTTTGTTTGTTTTTAAAATATTTTACTGTGCATAGTGTTTGCTTTGCCAGGGACACTGTGATGTTCCAGTTTTGACATTCAAGGGTCAGTTTGAGCTACTGTTTCAGATGTTTTAGGTGCAAGTAGAAAAAACTAGACCATTTAGGTTTGTCTCTGTAACACAGCAGCCAGTGCAAATGTGGGGTGGGGTGTGGTGGGTTGCTTTGGTTTGAGCATTTTTTGGTGTAGAATTTGCATATATGGGGAAAAGTAAATTGGCAGTAAGACAGAAAATGCCATTGTGRTAGTGTACCTGTATCTAGCTTGGCAGAAACAAGTAATATCTCGTGCAGGTATTGTTGTGACACTGGGACAAAGCTATTGCAGGATATAATTTGAATTGTTCTGGGGAGTGTAGAAACAGCTAGCAAAATAGCCAAAGTTCATACCTTGCACTAGGTAAATACCTGCTCTGCTAGACCAAGTCTGTGRATAATTTTAAGCATTATTCCTTGGGAAATGAGACACTGAATTTCAAAGCAAGTGGGTGAAGAATTAAAAAATGTCTTTTGTTACATTCATTGGTATGTTTATATGAACCACTCAGATGGCAATGGCTGAAACAAATGCCTCTCACTTTCCAAAATCCACTTGGACACGATTATTCTTCTCTTGCTGAGCAAAGAAATAAAGATTATTTTAGAAAAGATAGAGAAAAGCAACTCCCCTTGTTCAATTTTTCCTGAATCTATTGARGGAAATAATATTTGCTGACCCAAACATTTATTCCAGATCTGTACAGCTGAATCCTATCAGAGATGATAGTTATAGGAAAGTGAAGGAGTAGGGTTATTAAAATATCTTTGCTTGGTATATTTTCTGACATGTCGACTTTACATCTATGATGGTATTCCTTTCTTACCAAGCAGTGTTTATAGGTAGATTTGATGATAACTTTCACTTCCTCAGCCTTCCTGAGATAAGTTGGTCCTAAGCTACTTTGGCCARCCTCCAGTTTTCACGTTTTAGGGCCTGGAGTAGCATATCCAGCAGCAATTTAGATTCAGATCAGGTATTATTCAGACTAACCTATTGTTTCAGAGACACTTTATGTTATTCCCTGCCCAAATACAAGATTCAGGTAAGTCCTGTCTCAGGTAGCCTTTAAGAATTTTTGTTTTATTTCGATAGAAAGCTAACATTTCTATTCCAAGTAGCTACCTAGCTGTGAAACAGGTGAAATGAAAAACCTTCTGGAGGTGACCCTCTGGGGCAGAAGGCCTCCCAGAGGCTGCTTTACCCATAGCAGACCWCCTCTTAATGTATATGTTCAGATCTGGTCATAGAATGATGTAGGTTGAAAGGGCCCTCTGGAGGTCATCTGGTTCAACCCTCTTGCTCAAGCAGGGTCTCCTAAAGGAAGCTGCCCAGGACTGTGCCAGCCYGGTTTTCAATGTCTCTACAGATGGAGACTCCACCACCTCCMTGGGCAACCTGGACCAGTGCTCAGTCACCCTCACAGTGAATAAGTGTTTTGTGATGTTCAGAGAGTCTCCTGTGTTTCCATTTGTGCCTCTTCTCTTATCACCGAACAACACTGGAAAAAGCCTTGCTCTGTCTTCCTCTGAGGTATGCTGCTAGCTACTGACCTCCAGCTAGACTTCATACCACYGATCACCACTCTCTGGGCCTGGATGTTCAGCCRATTTTCAATCCAACTTACTGTCAGCTCATSCAGCCTATACTTCATCAGCTTCCATRTGAGGATCTTATGGGAGACAGTGTCAAAAGCTCCCCTGAAGTCAGGGTAGACAATATCTACTGCTCCCCCCTCATCTACCAAGCTAGTCAATTCATTGCAGAAGGTTATCAGGTCGGTCAAGCATGACCTTCCCCTTTGAGAATCCATGCTGACTACTCCCAATTGCCTTCTTGTCCCCCATGAGCCTGGCAATAGTTTCCTGACCACGAATTAACCAGTTGTGTGGGCTGACCTGTATGTGCTGGATGAAGGAAAGGAGAAGGAAGGGGAAAGAGGAAATGAGTAGTAGAGTAGTGGTGTAAGTAATCCCTTACACAGGTATTGGCAATCCCAACATCAAATGAAATACAACTGATACCTTAAAGTTGGGGAACTTGGCTCTTCTCCCCACCCCCATGCCTTTCATTGGCTTGACCACTCATGTTAATTTAGAAATACCATCTCTTTCTTTTCTGAATCACACTGCTGTAACATTTTAGTTGTCATAAGGCTGTCTGGACCTTGCTCACAAATTATAATCAAATCTTTTTTCTTTTCATTTTTTTCCAAGTCTCTTCTGAACCAGAAGTAATGAAAGTCGTTTTATGTTGTCTGTTTTCCTGGCACTTTAACAGAAGGACAGAAATAGCAGAAAACTGAGAAGAAGAATCTTTTCATAAGTACTTGCTCATATATAGAGATACTTTCATAGTTTGTTCTGTTAGAAAATACACCAAGCAAAGGTACTAGGACTCCTGCTAACCTCACTCCTTCACTTTCTAGTAACTACTCTCAATGACATGATTCAGATTTTAGATCTAAAAGTGAAGATTAGCTCAAAGATTACTAACTTTATTCTAAAGAGTACCATTTTAGAAATTTCAGAGAAAACTCTGACTTCTGTCTTCATTTTAGACTCAAAAGGTTCGGTTAATCTATTCCTATTCTCAACCAAACATTTGGGGGCTTACCTGAATCTAACATCTGTTCCTTCAAAGTTCATCATTCATAGCAGAGCTGGGATGTAATGTCTCTTTTTTACTGGAAATCTCTACAATATTATCAACAACATAAGGTTATGTTTAAGAAAATCAATTCAGTATTAAATCTGGATTTCTTGGCTTTAGTGGTTTAAGACACACACAAAAATTCTGTCTGATTCAGAAAGAAAATTTTCATTGAACTAAATTAAATGACCCAGAGAATTAATTTTCAGACAAAGAACAGGGCTTTATTAGTGTGAGACCTTCCAGTGCTCTGAAAACGTGGGTGACAATTTTATTTAAACTTGACACTGTACGTGAAGCTGGATTCTAAGCACTTTCTACAATACATTCAAAGCCATACTTTTTTTCAAAGCCACTACTTATTTTCTGGGATAAGTACTGAAAAAAGCACTTCCTACTCCATAGAGCAGGAACTGTTCTGGAAAGCTCTGTTAATAGTGGTTAATAACAGAGAGGCTGGAAATGCTGAATTCAGACCTCTTCCAAGACAGCACCAAATTTCAGTTGCTCTGAACCATCTTGCCCTTGCTTGGCCACATCTAGGGTTCTCATGAGTGAAGACCGTGTCGAGCCGAAGTTTTCTCCTTTGGCCTACTGTCCTTTAACAACCTATGAGAGCGGACACTGCCTAACTCAATTATTTGTGACCTGGGACTGATTTAATTCAATTCCACAATGGCAGAGAACCAAGCGTTGGAGACCAATGAACCATTATTCCCACTGAAAAAATACCCTTGTGTGGTATTCTTATTTGAGGAGGGACAGCGCCTGATTTTGTGCTGTGTAGCAAAGAGTCTGGCATGAATTTGGTCTGGATTCATTCAATCAATGATGTTGGCAAACTACAGAAGTTGTTGCCATTTGAGTCTTATGAAGTGAAATGTAAAGGGCAATTAGTTTCATATACAGGATTCAAAATCTCGTTTGTTCTCTTTTAAGGATCCACATGGGTTGTTTCAGGGCAAAGAGGATCTCTTCCTGATTGGCATATATATATATGTATAATGTATTGATTGTGGAAAAACACTAACAGCTGTAAAAATTTAATGGATTTTAAGCACCATATCATCTAGCGGTGGGAGAAATTTTCTACCAAATGTGAATGGAATTACATTAGGAAAAAATAACACTGAACATGCTAACCGTAATAAGCTTGCCATTGATTATTACAGCATATTTCATTTTAAATAGGAAGTGGCATGGGAGAAGTGAAACAAACCAGTAGGAACACATCTAAGCCATTARATGTTTTTTCAGCCTGTCAAATTCATGCAAAATTGTGGATGATAAAAAATCAGGTGGGTTTGCATTATTAAATGGAAAATTACAGTCATACCCTTGCGAATTTTTATCATCCGCTTAACAAATGAAAATAAGTGTTTTCTGTCTTTTTAAAAGTGTACTTTCCTGGGGTTTGTGTACTTTGGTGATACAGTTTGAACTGCTTCTTGATGCTGTTTGTTTGAAGTTGAAAACTGATGCAGACTTAAAAAGCAGAGGCTGTTAGTCTTGGAGGCTCCTTCAGCTAAGGAGAAAGTGAAAGGTATATATGATACACGGCAGGCTTCCCTGGGGGCACGCTGCTGTGCACAAGGCTCCCAGTTCTACAGTTTAACAATCTGAACGCAATCCTAGATCTGTCCATTCAGAAAAGTGTTTTAAGCATGTATTAAATTGTCATTGACTTCRTATATGGAACTTGATGTTTTGCCAAGTAGAAGCAGAATGTTTGAAGCAGAGCTAAGGATTTGATCTTGCATTCATTGAAATCATCACTAGTTCTCCTTCTGAATTCATTAGTGCAGAAGCTAGTTCTAAAATCTGCATTAGCAAGGGCATGAGTGCATTTATAATCTTTATCTCAGGAAAGAAGAAAAAAAAAATGTTTTCTGGGTTTTTTTTGTGCTACTTTTGCAAAGTGCTTCTCCAAGAAGATGTTATCCTTTTTATACGTGAGTTAAACCAGTGGTTAACCCTCAATACATAAACATTGAAATGTGAGTATTAAGGGCTGATAAATATGAGTTTCATCATTAGCTGCTTTGCACTTTCTCTTAGCGCAATGTTTCAAGAACGTTCTGAGCTATCAAAGAGCTTGTGGGTGGTCTTATTTAGCCAAAGCACTACTGCAATATGGTAGCTGCAAAGAGAATTTAGTGGGACTTGTTGCACACCAGTGAAAAGTAAATCCAATATTAGTGACATCCTCTTAAGAGACAATGCATTTAATTTGTGAAATATTTTCACCATTACARCTAAATAATAATAATAATAATAATAAACTTCAGAAATCTTAGATTCTTAAGTAACCCAATCCCACTGCATTGGGCAGTGTGAGAGTTAGTGATTATGTGGTTTGACCCTCATATGGTACATCAATCATGGCAATGTTCTTTCCCTTTGCGTCCAAGTAAAACCACTACTTCCCACGCAACATGTCATTACCATCACAATAGGATCTGCTTGGTAATAGCATTTGGAAGGGATCCTTCACTTTAAAGCACTGTTTGAAATCAAAGCTCTCTTCCTGTTGCAACTTAGCTTTAAAACAGACTTCTAGTGATCCTGGCAAATACAATGCTCTTTTTCTTTACCCTCCTCAGTTCTGATTCCATTCATTGCCTTTTGGCTACATTTTTTTTTTTTTTTTTTTAAATGGAAAACCAGAAAAGAGGTTTTCCAGTTCTTGAAATAATATTAAATTCTAAATTTCAGAGGGGAAAAAAGAAGAATTTTCCAATTGACATTTGCCTGTGTGATTTTGAAACCTCCATAGTATGTCCTTTAATTGGAACCATCCAACAAACTGCAACAATCTCCAACCTTTGTTCWAATGACTAACTCAAAAAAGAATTAAACCATAAAATGCTACTTCTATAAAGTGGCATTATAAAGATTTGACAGAAGTAAGGTGAAAAAAGGAAAAATTCAGACAACACACTAACTCCACCTATTGCGGTAAACAGTAGCAAATGGTATTCACTTACAGTCTTCACTGTTTGCCAACAAATTGGGCAAGGATTCCATTTCCTTTCCTTAATTTTAAATACTGAGTCATTAATTGCTAAGATTTGTTCCCTCTCACATATTCAAAGGCTAATGTTGCAAAAGAAGATAGTTTACTCTTACGTTTTGATCTTTTAGTATACATTGCTGCTGGGTTTTGGCTATTATCTAACCAAGAGTATTAGAAGTGCACGCAGCGCTATGTTATGTGGGAGGTCCACATAACATAATGGAAATAGTTATCTTTCTTAATTAAAAATGATAAATATTTCCTTGCTTTCTCATGTGGCAGCTGTTCTCCTAAGAAGGATAAAATCCCCATTGGGCTTTTGGGACAACCTAGCTAGAGGGAATCATTTGTCTAATAGGAGGGAGAGGGCCTGCCTGAGGACATGCAAGTTGTGTCATGATTTAAAGCTGTATCAGCCTGATTCCCAGCTGGAGTGGGCATGGCAGGTCAAGGCCTTCTTCAGAGAATGTCCAGCCGCTGTGCGTTCACATAAACCTTCCCCACCAAATTATCTGCTGGAGCAGGGGAGAGAGAGATGGCTTAGGATAGGAGAAGCCGSTGTTAATTTTCACAGCTATGTATTAGAACTGCATAGTCAGCTTATAAATGGAATGAGAATTGGTCTGGCCACCTGTCACTGGCCTGTCTTCTCCACTCAGTGGTTACTGAATTTTAATGCTGATTTTTTTTTTTTTTTTTCCCTTGAGTCCTTCCAGATTAGTGGGTGCTACTGTAGACTAATTAGGGTTAGTGAAAGCAGAGACTTCTATGACTAGGCCTGTAACTGAAAAAGATGCACCCCGTGACAATATGTACCTGCAGACTAAAAAGGATGGGAGCAGAAAAGCCATATCAGGTTGTGTTTATATTACAGTCAGTTCTTTTTGCTATTTCTCCCCTTCCATAGACAGGAAGGGGAGAAATATTCATGGGCCTGTCTCCATGATGGAGTACTTTTTTGTTTGTTTGTTTTTAATTTTTATTTTTTTTGGTCAGGTCTTTCTGGACAGCAGAACATGTGTCTGCATGTGACATAAATAATGGCTGAAGAGAAGGCAACAGTGCTGTCTTTAGAACTGTTTTTTTGTCATTCCTGCCAGCTATGCTGATTTCTTTCTTTAGTCCTAGGCTGGTGCTTTCTATAACCAACCAATCCTGAATGGAGCTACTGCATTACTGCATCCTTATATTTGTCAAACGAGGATTTTCTATAGTTTCTAATAAAGGGGAATGCTATACATGTCATGATTGTTATCCAAAATTACTTGGACCCTTTGAGATAATTATTTCCCCTAACAAAGAAATTAAAAGGGAGCTTAGTTAAGAATTTGTTGTTAGCTATGAGTGTCTTTTCCATGCCAGAAAACCYTTCTATGACTACAAGCACGAAGCTTAAGATTAGGAGAGTGCTTCCTGAAGTCCCCCTAAGAGCGTCATATGCTATGGGCTGGTGGGCTTCTGTGGTTCCACGTGACCTTGTGGGTCTAGTAGTAGGAATTCTCTGTCAGCCTCTGCTGGAGAGGCAAGGAAAGCTGACCAGGTCTAAACAAACTTCATTCATACACATGTTCTTTTTTAGGGTGTTTCTATTAAGTCAGTTAAGTTTTAATTGTCATAAATACAGTTACGCTGTTTTGGCAAAACACGCGGGCAGCCCATCTGTCCCTAATGGACTGGGGTCAGTCAAGCTATTTGTTATGGCCTACAGCCTGAAGCGAAGGATCCTTTGGCAAAGAAAAGTAGTTGAGAGAGATTTATGGAAGARAGAGAAAGGTTGTGTTTAGGAAATCTCTGTTGTTGCCAGGTTGGTGTACAGAAGCTGTATGTCATCATATCCTCTCAGAAAGGGCGGACAACACTGTGCGAGGGGAAGTGTAAACTTGTAGTCCGCAAACTCTTGGACTGAGAGGGCCAAGAAGCACAGCAAGTGGGAGAAGCAGGGAGCAACGAGGTGGAACAATCAATGAATCCAACTAGTAGGAATGACCAGGGGCCAGCACTTTTACTGGCAGCAGGTTAATGGGCAGCCTGGCTAGTGGAGAGTGCACTTAACAGAGTGACCCTTGGGACTGACTGACAGAAAGGACGGTGTAAACCCATAGCGGTGGAGAGCCTGGCCCTCAGGGAGGCTGGTCTAAGGGATTACCCCTAAAGAGCTTCAGGAGCAAAGCACTCTCTCTGTAAAGTTGTGGGAGGGCATAGCACCTGGGAAAAGAGGATGTGCTGTGAGGGGCATCAGATGAATCTGCCCATTCACTGCAGTCTTGGATATGAAATGGTTAGTGCTGCAGCTGGACAAGGAGCTATTTCAGCAGTTTTAGTACAGAGGCATGTTCTGGGGAAAAGATAGTATTACCTATGGGATTGTTTAGGTTTTCCTAATCCGTTTCCAAAATGTTTTTCTCCTCTTCCAGTACACTTCTCTTTATTTAAACCCGTTTGTTTCACTTACTGCTTCTAAGTGGGGAAGTATGGCTCATTGAGTACCTTAGCAATATAATTTGATTGCCAGACTGCTGGATAATGGCTTAAGTGTTTTATTTTGAACCTTTCARAACTCTGCTATTGCCACAGCCCTGCTGCTTGCTAATCAGTGTCTGGCAGAAAGGTTAGGTTTGTGAAAAGACAGGTCAACAGTGGAGGATCAGTTGGGTAGTTTGCACCTCTTGCTGTTTTTCATGAAAGTTGCCTTGCATGGACAGATTGGCAGGGAACAATTAACTGACCCGAAAAGGGAGTGAGCAGGGAGGTGATAGTCTGCTGATGGTGCTAAGTTAATTGGGGTATTTAAGGGCAAGGCTGAAGAATTGCAGAAGGATCTGACAAGACTGAATGACTGGTCAATAAAATGGCCAATTAAATTCAGTGTGGACAGAAATAAAGTGATACACAGAGCAGAGAAAAAATAATCCTATCTTTACCTCAACTTAAGGACACTGTTAGAGGAAGGACACTGGGCTAGTCAGACCTTTGGTCTAACCTGATAAATCTTCTCTTGAACTTCTTTTTTTCTGGCAATAATAGTTCTACAAAGGCTGCCCCTTTATACTCTGTAAGCCATGGGAATTCACAGCAATTTAAAAAAAAAAAAGAAAAAGAAAAAGCATCTGCTCCTGGGTCCATAAAGAATCTTGCAGGCTTCAGTACAACTTCACAGAAAAACTCATGCAAATCAATCTCTCCTTGCAGAACCTATTCTTGGTCTCTTCTGTGTTAGCATCTTTGTGGGAGAGGGAAAGTGGGGCTGGGGGTGGCTTTTCCATGTCATGTGTCTCAGCATCTGTCTCCAGGATTTTATACAATTTTATAGAATTCTTCTTTCTCCTCCATTCAGATAAGAGGAGAGAGAGAYAGGTGTTTAAACCACCGTGAAACACTGTGGGATACAGGCTACCTAGTTGTCTTCAGGTCTTTGTTTGACAGCAAGAGTACTTGTATACAACTGAGGTAGGGATAGAGTCATGCCTATACGGCAGGCAGAACAAAAGTCAAAAGTCTGTCCAAAAGCCACGTAGTCCTCTTGGTTTAGGAGGTTTATAAGCTGAGAGTCAGAGTACATTAGCTAACCCAGAGAGTACCATTTACACAGGCTTGTCTGGCCGGCTCAAAGAGGAGTTCGTACAGTCCGTGCCTCTCTGTGCTTATATTTTAGGACTCTCAGTTTAGTCTGGGTTGGAAAATTTGGGCTAGAATCTGCACTCTTAAAAAGAGCATTCCAAACATTTCAAATGTCCAATCTTGAGTTCCATTTCCTTTCTCTAGGGAATGTTGTTTTCCTAGATACAAAGGTTAGCACAAGCATCAATGTRGCAGACCACTAAGGTTAAGACCATGTATTTTGTCTTTAAAAATATTTTATAGCATTCTTAACAGCAGCAATTAATTCTACAGGATAGAATGCTTTATGATTTATCGCAGTCAGGAAGTGCTACACAACTCAATATATGACAGAATTTTCCAGCCACTTTGGTGTAGTTGGCTCCARTACCTTATAACCATTAGTAGGATATGATAATTTGCTTCACAGTTCTYTTAAATAGTTATGATTTTTCTTTTAAGTTCACCTGCTGTTTCTTTATTGAGGGGGGTGATGGGAATTTCCACACGTGGTGAACCAAAATTAATGTAGAGTTTAATCTAAAGTAGTAACTGTTCCTTTGTAAYATAAGCTTTCATTGATGCCTTCATAATAGATATAATAGATAAGCAATTTGTATCTGATGTAGACAAACAGAAAAAATCGATGACAAGTGGAAATGTGTTTYTAATTGTAATGAGAGTTTGAATTGGCTTCAAATTCTAATGTTTATGCAATATAAATTATTAGAGAGGCTAAGGCATTGCCAGTAGCTGAACTGGATGGAAACTTAGCTATAGCACACASTAAGTTGAATCTTTTCTGTGTGCACATGCACACATACACACAGAACTACTGGGATGAAGTAGACTCTGAACCTAGAAAGTTAGTCTAGATACAATTGAAGAGATGTTGGAGTAAGTGGTACTTGAGAAGTTCACGCTTCTCGTGGCTCATTTCTATCTTTTCCAGGAAGTGCTCTGCCTCCTCAAGTTGYACCAATACATGTGTTTCTAGGACTAGCCTGCTTATGGATCACTGAAAGTTTTCAGGTTAAAAGCCATTCTCCCCCATTTCAGTGAGCTTTGGATGTGGGACAGGATAAGGTACAAATAGAGTAAATGACTCGTGCAGTATTTCACAGGCAATAAAACTCTGCATACGTTTCTCCTGAATTGGGTACTATGACAACAAGAAAATCCTGGTACTAAGTCACATGTGAATGATAAGCTAAATTCTAACCAAACTGGTGCACTATAGAAACGTCTCAGGCAGTGAAAGGACAGTTTTGTAGATAGGGTATATGGGGTCTATGCTCTGAACATCAGTGGGCGTTTGGTGCTACCCTGAAGAGTCTGTCTGATTTCTGTCTGAAAATCAGAGATGGGAATGCTCATCTCAGAGAGGTGTTGTGAGGTCTAATTATTATTTTCTGCAGAATCCTTTCCTGTTTGTGGCAGAGGACACACTAGGTAAGAAGCTAATTGTTTTTGAAATGCATAAGCTTTGCCCCAAGTCATAAATCCAGCTCCTACAGATATTGACTCCTCAGAGTCTTGAGTCTGATCAAAGAAACAATAAAATAAGATTTGCTCAAAGGGTTTTCATTGATGGATTTGAAGCATAATTAGTTTTTAAAAGTTGTAATTAATTAACATCTACTAAATCCATTTACTTTGATGCATTTCTTTTCTTTGTACATGTATCTGAACAATTTCTAGTTTGTACTTACTTGTACTTATTTCCTATGATGCAACTTCTGAGCAGATGCTTCATTTTGGAAGGGTTTCTCTAGCAAAATGGAGAAATACTGGCTGAATCTAAGCATCATTTGTTGTTGGTAAGGGCTTATAGTTCATAAGCAATGTTGTTGCTGAAAAATAATTCCAATATAACAAATTTAACTGAACCTCCTATGTTGGGAGATTCTTGAAAAGTTGCTAGCCTATTGTTAATCTACGATAAACTAGCAGAAAATTTTTTTAAATTATTGTAAGATGTTGATATTGAAGTTTGACTGTGAAGAAGAAATATGTGGTTGAATTCTGCTGCTAGTGGCAGCAAATCATGTTAGGAATAGCAGTTGAAAAGGAAAAATAGAAGTCTCAAAAAGAAATATATCCAGTAAGCTAAAAAAGCTTTGGTGTACTTGAAGGAATACTGGTATGTATGCCATCATACATAGACCCATTCTGAATACCTATTTTGAGAGCATCAATGTTTGCTGACTCTCAGCCCAGCACAGCAGACAAGCTCACGGGAAGACATCTAGCTTTCTGTAAGACTTTGCCGGATATGTTATAATATATATATGTAATTGTCCAGCTCTGCAGAGCTCACGGTGCAACACTCAGTTTAACCTGGCTAGCTCTTGTCATGGGTAGTGGCAATGTACTCTTGTTTCTGCCAAGTCTGGCTAAACCCTTTGCATTGGAAGGGAACAGAGTTATCAATTCATTCCTATGCTGAATGCTTATTAGGAATTCTTCTCTGTTAAGCACAGATAATACCTCAATACCCAGTTTCTCATTCTTGCACATAATCAAAAATAAGAATAATTTTTAACCCTTAATGGTAATTTACTAGCTATAGGAATGATAGAGACAAGCAAACTTTTGTTGTTGTTGTTATTTCAAACTAAGGAGTGCAGGTAATACAGAATGTAAAAAAATAAATAAACAAAAACCTGAAACTATTGTAATGAATGTTGTTACACTCTCATGTGTGTGTTCGGTGGTATCAACAACACTTAAAATATATGTTTCGTTGCATGAGCTGTTTTMAAGAGGGAAGCATTGAGAAATTAATTTTAGGATTGACTATTTGGATTTGAATGCATTGCCCATGAAAATTTTGTTTTGTTTTTACCTCTGCCACTCTAAAAGTGGGTAACTTTGTGCAAATCAGTGAACCACTTGGTGCCCAAGATCTCCMTTTCGACAGTAGAGACTCCATTATCTTATTCCCAGCTTTCTTCTATTTTATTTTTATTTTTTTTAATGTTTTGGTTTTACCAGCCTCTTATGGGACATAATCTTTTCTTACAGTGTGAATATACAGAACTTGCACAGAGATTCTAATGAAGATTGACACCTCTAGGTGTTAATGCAATATGAAAAATAAACACTAATTATTTGGATCTTTCTCATCACCTTTCTGCTTCAGTGGATCTTTCCTTTAATGGGCTTGTTTGCAATTTAAAGRGCTAAATAATGTAACAGAGTTTGCCTTCTGGAATTTAGTTTGGGTTTCTCTGCTATGTTTCTTGCTGTGGTGTTAAAGGAGCTGGTCAAGAGAAGGTACAACAAAGCAGTAGTTATTTGTACTTAGATATAAGACTTTCAGGATGCTATTCAGGTCCTTTTGAATTCAGTAAGAAGTAAATGGCAATGCTCTCTCTGTTTTAATGAAGTGAGGATTGACTCTTCTTTCTGGTCTTACAGAAAAGTTACTGGATTCCAGAAAGGAGCTTTACTTTTGTTAAATGTTTCAGCAGTGTTTCTCTCAGTGCAGCAGCACTCAAAGCCATAATTTTTCAGTTTGATATGATGCTGAGTAAATGCTCGGAAAAGAATCAAAATTTGACCTTCCAGTTCAGCTGTGACAAGGAAAGCCACTTAAAAAATCATTGGGGGGGGGAGGGGGGGAGGGAATCTCAGATGCATCATAGATGTATTTTTTCTTATAACAGGCCACAATAATTTTACATTTAAAATATTTTTTTCCTTGTTCAAGAACATTTAGTGAGAACATGTGCAGTGTTGGCTGCATGTTGAGAGATAATTCACTGAGATGAATTATTGTTGTGTTTAGTAGTGACATCACTGCTCATAAGCTAGGGGATTAATATGTATTATCTAGCCAAAATCAAGCTTTTATGTATGGTATTTCCTTGTTTGAAAGGGGGTGGGGAGGGAACCCCTGCCTCTGTAGCATTTCCAGAGTAGTTTGCTTTTCTTGTTACAGCAGGCAGCAGGAAGACCTACAAAAACTATCAACCACATTTAGCCAAAAGCCATGAAGTTCCTCCTGTGTTTTTCACAACTGTGGTAAAAATCAGTCATTAAATGGAGCTCCAGAGAATATGAGGATCTTCTGAACCGATCTTCTATTCTCTTTTCAACTTGGAGAGTAACCCAAGGGATCTCCTGTCTCCATACTTGACTTGCCACTTACTATTGCCAAGGCGTGATCCGGGACCTTTGTACGATGTAGAAAGAGGTCAATATGTCCTTTGGCCTAAGATAARGTGTATCGTTATCAGAATATCTAATATAGCCCTGTTCTAGGGTTATATCCTATACATACATATGTATGTATATTCATATGTATACATAAAAGAAAGATAAATCTCCAGAAGTTCACATAGTTATGGATACCTTTGCTATGTCTTTATCGTTTTAATAAGGCAAACGATTGTTATCAAGAATTCAAAAGGATAATTTTCTATCACAAAGTGGCGAGGGGGGTGTGTGGGGTGTGGAACTTTGTTCCTAACAGCAAGTAACAGCTAAATTCAGATCTGAATTCATCTTCAAGCTTAGAAAAGGAGGAGAAAGAAGCAAGGATGTTTTCATGTGTGTCAGACTTTTAAGCTAAGGTCTCCTACACTTGCTTTATGCAAGTACTAAATAACTCCATATTTTATAAATTAAGTAGGTGGACATGATGATAAGGAATTATTAACTGGCAGTTGGCAGGTGTACCTTATAAAGATGATGGAGAAGTACAGTCAATATAAGTCTTCTGCTGAATTTCACAACTCAAGCACGTAGGTGTGCACATGGACAAAATTAGTTGTTAAGTAGAAAAGTAGTAAGAGAATATAATATAAAACGTGTTGACTGTTTAACTTGCTTCCTGTTCCTTTTATTCTCTGGGTTGCAAAGCAAAATTATGCCTACCCTTTGAGAAGTTTATGATCAGTGAATGACACAAACAAAACAAGTGGGACAAGGTCAAAGGTGCAGTTACAATTTTKCAGTACTTGATCAATTATGTAATATTTGATGGGATAATTCATGGTGACAAAAATACAGGTAACACTTTAGCTTTCAGGCAGCTGGAAGACAGCGTGAGGTGGTGCCCTTCTTGCAGAGGAACTACCATGGAAAAAAAGTTAGAGATGTAAGAGAAATATAAATTTGTGTGCAGACAATTTTGCCTGCTYCCTTGTTTTTCTTGCCCTAAAAGAGAAAGAAAGAAARAAGTGTGTGTATGTGTTACATGGGAATATTCAGCCATGAAAATRGCTGCTTCTAGAGACTTGTGGACTGAAAAAAAAWTCTGGTACCTTTGAATATAAGCTGTAGTGAAAGTGTAGCGTTTCAGTTGTTTTTTCCCCTGAACACTTAGAGAGTACAGTAAGAAGAAAGTAAGCCTTCTCTTCTCATTACTAGTAGGACCTTTTTTTAATTTTTACCTTGTATTTGATGCAGTACTGWTTTGTTTTCAGTTTTTTAGCCAAACTAGAGAAGTGTTTTGATTCAAATTAACTTGGGTGGATTTTTTTTGCTAAACGAGGGGGGGAAGAAGCAAAATGTTTTGTTTTCTCAAGCCTTTAAAATCTTTTTAATTGAATACTGGCAATTTTCTAAACAAAGATGTCACTTCAAAATGAAAACAGATGAGTTCACTTAAAAAAAATAATTAAGCTTTTCTGAAATTAAAAAATCCACAATAAAACTTGTCTAATAATAAAACTCCTTTTTTTAGCAAAACATATAATAAAGCCCTCAAAAACTGCTCTACTTCTGTTTGGTTTTAGTTTCAACTCCTGGCTGACACCACCTCTTTTTTGCTAATCTCACKGTTGTTAAAAAGTTTTCTTGCCCTTTCATTTTCCCCCTTTCACCTTTCTTTCCTCTTTAAGCTCTTTTTTCCATGCTGCTTCTTACAAATGCAAGTYCTCAAAGAATAATCAATAAAGGTATTACAGTGACCACAGAAAGTCTGTCAACACTCAAGAGCATATATGGCTCTGTGTTAGGTTCCTCCCTCAGCTCGACCCGTCCATGAGCTGCCGTGAGAAGAATATGGTGACTCAGAAAGGACTTCTGGAAGGTCGCTTGSAGGATAAACCAAAGGAGCAAGCTAGTGAGCAAGTAATATCTTTCTTGAAATGGTCTCATTCGCATTGTTTCCATTGTATTCAGCAGAGTACTGGCGTCTTTGTCTTCTGTACAATATCACATTGTCCTTTCTCACCCTATCAAGTTTACACCCTGCCAGGCAGCACAGAGCTGTCATGCATCCTCTTCCTTCATAAGCAGAAGAGGGTGGAGGTACATATTTCTGGTTTCTGTTTGGAAAGATTTCCATGCTACAGTACATATCCGTTATTTTGAGAAAATCCAAATCTAACTGGTTCTAAGAGATGATCCCTCATAACAGTCTGTTTTTCCCATGTTTTCTCTTGAGCTGCACTACTTCTTACCTCAGGACTTTGCTGGGCTGCATTCCTAATGCTGGTTAGGCCTGAATCTACTAAAGGGTTCCCATGATATTCTTCTCTGTCTGAGGCTTGATGTGTGCAAGAAGGTCCCATGAAAATAGATGGAGTTCAGGTATGGTGTGAAGAAGAGCTTCAGTGCAGAGCCAAAGCAACCAATGGAAGATTACCCCGCATCGCCTTTTTCCCCTCTCCCCTCTCCTTGGTACAATGGCCTAATTCAGACRCTGGAAACATGGCAGTAGGGTGTTCATAAACTATAGGAATTACACCCCTCATTTCCTGTCTCTTTTCTAGTTTGTAGGGAGTCTGTAAATTATAATAACATAATAAAAAAGAAAGTTGCTTTCAATATTAAAGGAAATATAATAATAAAATATAAAGATATAATTATGGATTTCATGGTAAAGATGGTGTAAAATGGGGATGCAACATTATGCCTGTTTCCTTTTAAAATTCAGCATAACCCACCTAGCAAGTTCTATTGAATTTGGGATCTATTTGTGTATTTTTGGACCTCCTGGCTGTCCAAATGGAGTTTCAGGAGCCTACACTTAAGCTTCTGTTTATTAATAGCTTGGACTTAATTTACAATATTATTGGATTGTTGCAGTCAAAAACTCCATTGTTTTCATTAGGATGGATGTGGGGATCAAAAAGCAGCCGTAGGAGAGAAACTAGACAGCTTGTTGTTTAGCCTTGTAAATTGAAGGCTAGAGGGAAATGTGTAATAGATCTGTATAAATGCATAGCAGAGATGAATGCTAGGGTCGAAGAAGGGGTGCTTAAGCTAAAGGACACCACTGACCCAGAAAAAAAGGATATTAACTAACTAAATTTAGGCTGGAAAATGCTCCTCTGATGGTAAAGATATTCTTCTAATAGCGTTTTAATGTTAGCAGCAAGACTCAATTCAGAGGTAAAGTCTGATGACTTTCTGAATGGCAGCATATAATCAACTTGCATTAGCAGAGGTCTGCTTTGGAGGCACTTTCTTTTCCTTTAGTGTTTTTTTTTTTTTAAAAAAAATGTAAAAGTTTGAAAATAAGGAACTTAAAACATTTTTCTTTAGGACACGTTATTTGCAGATTTATGTAAGAATTATACGAATGAAAAATTTTGCTGGAAGAATGCATTATTGTTTGGAGTTTGTTTCTGGCATTAGGTAAAATGAGTCTTGATTGTATGATGTGTTCTGTATTGCTACATTCTGGTGTGATACCTGTAGATATCACTGGTAAGCCATTGAARGACATATACTTACAAAGGACACTTATGTCCCTTTCAATACCCCATGTACTTTACTCAAAAATAGACTCTTGTTATGACACAATCTCCTAGATGTGTTGTAATCATATGTGGTTTGTGGTCATAGTTTAGTAGCTTTGGATTGCTGCCTGAGGTGCAATGAAACAGTTTAGGTGTCACAAATGCTACCATGTTTCTAAACAAAGATTGGCTTCCTGTGCTTCTCACCTTGAAATGTTTGGAGATGTGACCTTTCTGCACCTGTTTGTTTCAGGTGATGATTTTTCTGGTACACCACATAATTTCACATAGGACTTGCTTTTCGCTTTTAAGTAGTAAAGTCCTATGATACTCCGTGCGTTGCCTGAAAATCCATTATTCCTGAGTCAGACGTTCGGGTTTCTCTGAACTCAGCTGCACTGTCTTTTTTCCAGCTTCTGATATGTAACAGTTCATGTTCAGAGGTCCTTGTTGTATGCAAAACTTGATTAGCCTGCACAAGATTTTATTTCTTATGTTTTTTGTCGCTCCGTTAGCTCCAGTGAAGTTGCATCATTTTATGTAAGTTGTAAGATCTGGCCTGTAAACCTCCATGAACATATATTGAAAGTCAGGTTTTCTGAATTTAGATGATCTAATGAAAATTTACTACTCTTGACAGTGCAAAGCTATTGAAAAAAAGCGTTCGAGGGAATTTATGCCTAGGTCAGGGGAGAGTTTAAATAATGTACAGATGGTAGCTATGGAAACAATATCTGAGTTTGTCTAGATGGTCATGAGGAAGGTAAATAATGAACAAACCGTACCAAATAAATGTATAAGCTGTGCTGAACTGAGGTAAAACAAATTCACTAAGAAAGACACAGAACTAGAGGTTTACTGGCAGCTTCACGCTTTTTCTGTTCAGTATGTGTGCAGTGAATATAATCTTAGCCAAGGGTTKGATTGCACATCTGCCTTGACCCTAATGTTACAGGCTCCAATATAAATGTAAAAAAAAAAAAAATCTCATGCCTTCCAGTGTAGCACACAAAGTCCATTGCTCTCTGGAGTGGTTTTAGTAAGTACAACTGCCCTTGCTTATGATGTTTTTAGCTTTCAGTTTTCCCTGGCTCAGCTCTGACGTGGCAGTTACTAGCAATTTTATATGTGTGAGTTTAGGTAAATGGTGCTGGATTAAAAGATATCGGGTTGGCCACTCTTTCTCTATTTATCTGCTTCACGCTACTTTCACAAAAATATGTCAGCTGAGAAATCCCATTGCAAACCTTACCTCATACTACCAGCAGAGTTTTATGTAAGGTGTCCAGATGGGATGACTTTCAGGGGCTAAAGCAATACAAAGTATAAAGTAAGAGGCAAGACTATTCACGCAATCCTTAAACTTTTCAGTTTAGCTTTGATWGGAAAAATGAACTAGGTTTCAATATTAATGTTTTCACTATTTATTTTTGAACTGCTTTTTTMTGTTATTGCATATTCAGACATGGGGGAATTGATCAATAGGATTCTGTAAACAGTTTGATTGCCATATCTTACTTGATCAACTATTTAATCAAAATAGTTGATAAACTGTTTCAAAGGCTTTAATTTGGGTATGTGGGGGTATTTGTCTCACTGAGTCAACTAACGTGATGTTCAGCTGGTGYTAACAAAAATRTGCTGTTTGTAGAATGAARCATTTTCTTTCCACATCTGTAAATYAGTCAAATAATTTGAGATACAAAAMAAAAAGTCACTTTATGTTGGTGGTTGGGACACTTTACCCAGGAAGTGGCATCAYGTGAGTTACTGTGTCTTGTTTGTACTTATGCATACTTGCATATTTCTACAACATGCACAAGAACGAATAAGGGACATTGAAAGCCCCATGTAATCATTAGATTATCTAGATAGCTGTGCTCGAGATTGTGGGCTCATGTGTCCTTCAGCAAGAAAAAACTGCCTSTGTTTCATTGTAGGCGACTGGCTAAAGCCACTTTCCTCCATTTACAAACSACTGGGTTAAAAAAGATTATCGTCCATCTTTGTGTGGGATAGTGATGGATGAGCAGGGGTGATTGACCAAAAACAGGCATAAAAATAAAATCAAAGTTATTTCTGAACAAATTGCTTTTACTAGTTTGGGTTGAATTTGTGAAAGTTTCAAGCTGAAGCTACATTTCATGGAAATTTTGTGGTTTGTGAATAAGTTTTGCCCAGCTCTCATCTGTATGCAGATCAAAGCACACCCTAATGTTGTTCATTCAACCATCATCCTGCACACATAAGTTTAGAGAATTGTCTTTTTATATAGGTCAAATCAGCCTACTAAAAAATATTCTCCTATGTGCAGTTATTCTCTAGCGGTAATATTTCCTGGATGATCTCTGRCAAAGTAGAAATCGGTGAAGAGAAAATTTTATAGTTCACTAGCAATCATAATAGCAGAGCTCTTGTTCCAAGAATGGAGGCCTAATTACCTTCTGAAATTAAAAAAAAAAATCAGACTGACTATAGTATATTTTACATCATGTGCTAAAATTATTTTAAGATATGAGCAATTTCAATCTTTTTTAATAAAAGCTTTTCACATGGCACTTTAGGAAATCTGTATATAAGTGGGTTTACTGAATCACTTACTTTCTTGGCATTTATTCAGGGGGATGCAAATCCTGTTAACTGGCAGCTATATATAGATGTCATAAATGCACAGTCATAATTTAATTAACTGTTGGGGTTTTTTTTCTTTTTAGAAACATCTTTGAAATAAAATAAAATTCTGTGCATCTTCTTTGTGGTAATTTTAAATAAGGTCAACTTACTATCCCTGGGCAAAGGCCTGCTTATATCAGTGTTCAAAAGTTTGATYCACTTGAATTATTGTTCTTCATTTAACAACAAAATCAATTTATAAAAAATACATCCTTAATTTTTGTTGTTTTCACTCATGAAAGGATTGAGAAATGATTAACGGAGTTCAGTGGTAGTGGTGGAGACAATAACAAAAAAAAAAAAAAAGCCATGATAAATTATTGAATATTGTCACAAGTTTCATTGCTTGCARTGCTTCAAAAAGAATCACACTCTCAACGGTCTGATCCTGGTCCCATTCAAGCTGATGGAAGTTCTTCAATTAATTAAATGGAAACCAGCACAGACCCAAGTTAAAATGAACTTGGTAGCTGGAGTGCCGCTTTATATTCTGCCTCAGCAGAGATCAAGCCTGTTKCCTACCAAAGGAAATTCTCTTCATTTACTTACTAAATTTTAATTGCAAAGCCTGTGAAAAGTAATATTTTAAGTTCTAGTGAGAAGCATCCCTGTCTCGCATTTACTTGCGTTTAATCTTCATATGCCTCTGTCACTATGGGAGGTATACTCACAGGTTTCCCGTATGGAAGTCAGTCTCTCACCTGTGAGTTGTTGGTGACTACTGGTGACAGCCTGGATGACCAGACTGTGCTGGCTTGCCTAAATTCACTATTTCAGTCATACTACCTAAGCTGCATGCTGCCTGAATATTTTGGCTTTAATTCTCTAGTATTCAGCACACCTTTAAAAAACAGAGCTATCAAGTATTTTTATGTTATAGTGACTATGYGTAAAAATAGTTTTAAGATCATATTAGGCGATGCAAGCACACAGCACCTTCTCGTTGCGGCAGGTTGATCGTGGCTGGCTGCTAGATGCCTGCCCAGCTGCGCTCTCACTCCTCCTCCTCCACAGGATGGGAGAGGAAGTAAAATGGAAAAGAAAAAAAGCTCTRGAGTCAAGATAAAGACAGGGAGATCACCTACCGAGGGGTGCTGGGGGACGGGGGGCTGCGGCCAGCCCGTGCCAGCTCCTCCCTGCCGCCCCTGCCCGCTCGCGCTGCTCCCCTGCCCCAGCGCGGGCTCTCCCCAGGCCRCAGCTCCCTCAGGRGACMCCCACCCGCCCCGGCGGGGCTCGCCGGGGGAATCTCTGCCGGGGGGGCGGCTGGAGCCCCTCCTCCCCTCCTCCCGCTCTCCCCTCGGGGCTCGCAGGGCGGTTTCTCACACGTTTCCCCTCAGCCCTCAGCGCCGGGCAGCCTTCTGCCCCTTCTTAGCTGCGCTTTCCCCGAGGCGCCCGCCCGGGGCTGAGGGGCTCGGCTGTGCCCTGCGCTGGGGCCGCTGGGGCCGGGCCGGGGCAGCCCCGGCCTTGCCTCTCCTCACGGAGACCCCTGCAGCCTCCCGCCAACACCTGGGCACCTGCACCTCCCACACTCATCCCGAAATGTGTGACACCCTGCAGACACACAGCAGACAGTCGGGTCGCTCCCTCAGGTAATTTCCTGCTCCTGTTTCTCTCTTTCYGTCTGTGGTGAGTTGACCCTGGCTGGACGCCAGGTGCCCACCAAAGCCACTCTATCACTCCCCTCCTGCTTCTAGCAGCTTCTCACAGAAGCCACCMYTGTAGCCCCCCTGCTACCRAAACCTTGCCAGGCAAACCCAGTACACCATTCCCTTTCCCTTCCCTCGTTTTCACTGATCTGACCCTGCCAGGCTAATAGCATTGCCTTTCCACGCACCATTTGAAAACATTTGGTTAATTCTAGCTCGCGAGCTGTTCCCTTCCCCTAGATAGCTTTTAATACAGCTTTGCAAGAGCAGTTTCTGGTACACATGGTTTTCCCTGAAATGTGTAAACTAACAGCAGGTTTTCCAAGCTCTATCATTTTTGTAATATTTTATTTTTAGTGAGTTTTTCTACTGCGGGCTGTTGCCTTACTAGGAATATTCTCTTACTGGCTTTTAAGAGTACTGAAGGAAACATGCCTGGCTGCTGGGCARCAGCATCGCCACCTCTCTTGTAGGCCCACCATGGTCTGGCAGTTTCTCTTGCATCGCTTCACTCGTTTCAGAGTGGTTTCCTAAAATTAACAGATGCTGAACTGCAGTGCGCACTGTAGCAAGATGGAGGAGCACAGCTGCCTCGGTAGTTCTCTAGCCTGCTCACATGAAACACAAAGTGTTATAATTGATTTGTGTCAAAACTGACATGGTGAAACGTCAATTTTTATAGGTATTTGCACGCTGTAAATGGTCCAGAGATTTTTAATACTTGTGGCAGCATACCCACAGCACCAGCACCTTGGCCTGGGGATTTTGACGTTTGTCAGTAGAAATCTGCTGCTGCTTCCTGAGCTGTGGCATGGGAGTAATATTTTGTGTGGGTGGTTGCATGGAGTGCCAAGGAGCCGCAGAAATATTAAGTATGTATTAAAACACCCCCTTGGTAGAGAGGCAGGCTAGCAGTGATAAATATATGGAATTACAGTTAGGTGATGCTTGTTGTGGTGAAGGAAATTTTACATATTTCAGTATTTTTATGAAATTTATCAAAGGTTTCTGACTTTATGGTAATGATGGCAGATCTGTGCACATGGTTGTGTACAATGCCGACTTCTACACTGTAAGGTTTTGGGGCCAAATAGTCTGCTAATGATCTTATTTAAGGTTTGGGGAAGGACATGCATTGATCTTAATGAGATTCATCCAAGGGATTAGCACAATTGAGGTTCTGAAGTATTTTTCTCCTTAGGATACCTACTGTGCTACATATTGAAGAACAGGAGATAAATAAGTGGATAATGGGGAGGGATGGGACAACAGCAAAACCTACTTGTTAACAAACTCCACTAGGACTTTCAAAAGGCCTTTAAAAACATGCTTCCTCCTCTCAGAGGCACAGAGGAGAAACCAAGTAGTCATGATGTGGATAACAAAATGTTATTTTTGAATCCGCGAATGATTAGGTCACCTAACAAAGAAAAAAAAATACAGTGATCGGCCTTCATCCCACTAGAAAGCTACAATCAGAAGAACCAAAGCTGACCTAGAAATAACATACTGCTTTTCCAGCTTTTATTTATATGCAGTGACAAAGGGGTAAAGCAATGGTTCATATGACAAAATTTCCAGATGTTATGAAGGGTCTGTCTATGCTGTAATGTAAATGTTGAAGTACCTGAGTTAGCTTAAAAGAAGCACTGGAACACTTTAGCCATGAGAAACTGGCAGCTTATCAACACCAGTTATTTTTCCCTCCTGTGCTCCTTGGTCAGAAACAACCAGGGAAGGTAGCTGGGTATGGTCTTCTCACAGAGTAGGACAGCCCATGCTGAGAGCTTTGTTGAAATAGGTGAACTGCTCCTGGTACCCCAGCTTGGTTCTTTGAATGCACTGGGGTGTCTCTCTGTCGCCGTGAAAATTACATGCAAAACGATTTAGGGGGTTTTCTGGGCACCATGACTTGGAACGCAAAAGAATCAGTCAGATGGAAAAAAAAAAMCAAAACACAAACACCAACAAACGCCGCTTTTTTTCAAGCTTTGTACATTTAAAAGATGGGGATCCAAAAACCATCAGATATTTATGCGTCTTACAAGAGTATACAAAGTTACAATAAGAAGTTAGAAAAAAGCTTTGAAAGTGATCCCTATCACTATATCACTTCTTATGTTTAGAGGATAAACCAGCGTTTACCGTCTGAGGTCAGGAGGAAACTTTTCCAGGTTGGGGCAGCTCATGCTACAGCTACCTACTGAGTAGATTTTGCTGCACATCTTACTGAATCATCTGGGACTGCCCACTGTTGAAGAGAGGATATCAGGGTATATGAACCATTGGTCTCATCTAGCATGGGAGCTCTTTTTTTCCATAAAGCGTAAACCAGGGAAGCTGTAAGAAGTGTGGTTTGGGGAGGTCAGGTTGAGGTGGAGGGACAAGGACTGGTACTGCAGAGGGATTCTTCCACTGCATACAGTTAGCTTCTGGACTGAAAATGTATGCTAAGATGTTTGGGTTTGCTTATGTTTTGTTTGGGATTTAGTTTTTTTTTTTTTTTATTGCTTGTTTGTTTGTTTGTTTTAATCTTTTCCTGTATGTTACTGTCTCACTGCTACCTATGYCTTTTATTTCTTTTTTTTAAAAATAAATATTTTTATTAGTAATTTGCTATGCCAACTATAGAACTTTAATATGCCTTCTAGATAAGACCTTGACAAGGTCCCATGTAAATCAGATACAGCTGTTTCCTAAATCCAGTCATTCTTGCCTTCTTGTTTTCTAGTAATTACCTCATCTACAAGAAATACTGTGTTCCTGTATTGTGCCCCTGAGTATACTAAGTGTTTCTATTAGCTTGCCTGCTGCTGAGACCTCTTAGATTTTTTTTTTTTTTAAACATCTTTCTTTCATCTAAATAAATAATATGGGGGTTGCACTTACTTTACTTTGCATCATCAGTATTCCCACTGGTTTAAGAAAGCTTTTGTTGTATACATTCCTTGTCTCCCTTGATGTCTGTCTATGGAGGTTTGAGATCAGGGATTGCTCATACGCTCTGGAGCTTTGTCGGTCATAAGCTGAGATGCCCGAAGTTGGTGTTCTGGCTGATCGTAATTTCTCCACGTCTTTTCTTTCCCCTCCTGGGAGATGTATATCTGTTTCTGTCATTTAATCCCTATTTTTTTKGAGCAATTAGTCAAAGAATTAATGCAATGTCAATAAATTATCCCGATCTCTGTCAGAGGCCGCCTTGTCTCCAGCTGCAACATAGTTCCAGAGGTTTGGGTTTTTTTTAATGTCCTCCATCTCTGAAAAGGTGGRGTTTAATTTGTATATTTGTTCTGTGTCACTTAAGCCTGTTATATAATATCATTTGCAAGGTCATCTTGTCCTATTTCTGGCCCCAATACAATAAAACACTTAAGCACAWATTTATCTTTAGGCAACTAAATACTCCTATTGTCTCTGACATGATTTTGTTGCCTTCCTGTGAAAAGTTATCTATTATTTCCTGGATAAAATCTGGTTTATTTGGCAGATTTGGTGATATGCTGCCTTCCTGTTGCAAATACAGAGTCTCCGTCATGCTTTACAGAAAGCATATTTTTTTTTTTATAAAAATTCATTTCCATGTGGTCTGGTTTCTTCTCTGAGTAGAACAGATAAGTGAGTCAAACCATACAGAAATAAGATTGAAAGTCTGATGGGGACATACCTCTGCTTGCAGTAGTAACCTCTGTCCCATCAGCCACTTGGTTCTTTCACATTGTGCACTCCATGTCCTCATACTCACATGCCACAGTCAGTCCTATGTAAGAATTTTTCAAAATGGAAGGAAAATTCCTGAATCTATTCATCACCCTTTCCCATGCCTTTTGGCGTGTAATTGTTGCTGCTTTCCATACTGTAGGGGTGGAGAAGCAGTTCCTGTGCTCTGTCCTCTTCTGATTTTTCATTGCAARGATGACAAAAAACCCCCACAAACAAATATTGTAAGATTAATTAGTTTTAAAAGCCTAACAGCCTCTGCATCACTTAAATATTAGTTTTTCACCAAGCATGTCATAGTTCAAAGATGTTTATGCAATGTGTCTCTCTATCCCATCTTCCTAAAATGGTAAAATATGTAACAAACCCATTCTGAATGAAGGTGGATGACAAAATACCATTTGCATTTATAGCATAACTATTTTTAGGATTTCCTATTAGCTTATGGGCTTTAATTTACCTTTATAGGGCGGTGAAAGAAACATTACTAGGTACATTATTTTCCAGGTAAGCAAAGGCATGAAAAAATATGTGCTAACATTTTCAAATATAAATGTGGGATATCCTATGGACATCTAGGTTAAGATATCCGTTTATCTGGTACTTCTCAGTATAAGTGTATTTAGTTTTGCCATTCAACTGTGGTAGTGCTGCAGGTAGCTGTTCCAAAGCTGTAAAAGTCTACTGAAAGTGCAAGGGAAGAAGAAACTGGCCCCAGAAGGGGAAGAAAAGAACATGTCAGATTTTTTTTCATGATATTACACTGGTTTGAATAATAGCGTTACTTCACTAAAGTAATTTGAAATTTAAAAGTTCATTACAAGAAATAAATGTTTTGATACTACAGCATTATATGTCCTGATGACATAATGATTACTACCAATTCCTAATAAACYGTGACTTGTCTATAACATGTATTTACTCTTTAAAACACTTTTTAAAATGGGTAAATGGGATACCAGCTGTATTTGTGAACCTCTCAGAAAAATTACCATCAACCTACAGTATACACAGCTCCCATCATGGCACTTGAACACCTGTCAGAGGTTCTAGTTATAGATCACAAATAAAAATATTCCATATTGATTCATGCACATTTCCAGAACTTAGGACATTGCAAGAATGTTGTGTCACTTGGAGTGATAAAGAATGCCAACTGTATTTATTTTCTGAAAGCCCTCCTTGCCAGGCTGTGATTAATGCCCTGTTGTACATTCTGCATTTTGTGTTCCAAAGTCCACATTCTGTGTTCATTGTACCAAGTCATGAATTCTGGACATGATACGGGCAAAATAAATTTTGCATACTTTTATTACCCCTTGGTGATTCTCAGCTAAAAGAACAAGTTAATTTAGATGAAACACACAACCAGTTCAGTACAATTGAAAAGAAAATTGTGCTTCCTTGCCTGTGCCACAATTCAGGCTTTGTTTCTGATACAGGGTAAAGGTGAGCCTTTAACAGCTTTGAATGAGCACTAGTGCAAAGCTTAGCATAAAACCTGCCCTAAGTATAACTCTGATAAGACACCATCTGGGCTTCAGTAAACACACAAGTGTAAGTAGCATAAATTAGTGTCTGAAATTTCTGAAGTAATTTCCTTCATCCTCTTGTTAAATAACTTGGCTGTGGATGGTCCGTCAGTTTAAATGATAGCACAAAAGGTCCTACAGCTACAAAACAAACTATTTTGGCTTGCTTCTTGGGTGGCTGCTTATTGTTTTACAAGACAATGGGAATTGTCATAGTGTTTTGGATTATTTTCATAAATTTATTGAATATTTATTGTCAGGATTACTCCAGTTTTGTATTTTGAAGCTTGATACTACTTACATTTTAAAGAAATCCTCTGGTACTTTTCCAGTTTTCCGTGACTTTTCCTAACCGCTCGCTTTCAAAATGCTTTTAATTTTTATTTGTGAACTGAGTAAACAATCTGGAAGTCATTGATAGACAATAAAAATGGCACCCCACAATGCTATTTAAAAAAAAAAAAAAAAGGGCGACAGACACTATTATCTTGTCTACGTTTGACATACTTTCCTAAAATTTCCCACAATTACTGGCTCAATTTCAGCTCTACTGGTGGTAGAAAATGTAGAAATGTTAGTAGACACGGGGTACTGATGTGAGCTGGTGTTTCAAATCATCCATTGTTATTTATTGCTATTTATTACTTGTGTATTACAGTTTCTAGGAGCCAGAGTCATAGATCAGCATCCCATTGAGCTAGGCACCAGGCCAGCTCTAGAGAGCAAGACTGTCCCTGCCACACTGGGTTAAAAMATGATAGTTAAAATTTTGGTAAGCCGTCAACATGAAAATATCTCTTTGGTTAGCAGAAACGCATAGGCGAACCAATACAGCTCCCAGGAAATTCAAATACGAGCTTGTGCTTTTACAACAGCTTCCATGGGGAGGTTGTGCTTCCTTTACCACTGTAAGATCAAGTCACTTCTTGATGTGTGACTGTACTCACTACAACAATAGAAGTACTTTAGAAATAAGCATAAAAATTGTGGTGGGGAAAGAAGGAATGGACACTCATCATACAAGACTTAGTGTAGTGTGTAGCTTTTGTTCCCTACCGGCAGATGTAGCAATAACTTGTCCTTTCTGATTTTACATGTAGTTTACTGGAGAGCATGAGAAAACAAGTTGCAAGTAGGTTTTATCTTCCTTGTGAAAATTTCTCTTATACAARTGTATCACTGTATACGCTGCCGTATTCTATAATTTGGCAGGGCAAGYTGACCACTAAGCAGAGGTGACTGGATTCAGTAGACACATAACACGTAAGGAACTGTGGAAGTACTTTGTTGAACTATAAATATTATTATGTTCACAATAGCACAGAATCTGCTATTTCTGGAGAACTGAACATCTTTTGACTCATCTGAGATCAAGCTGTAGCCTTAAAACCTGTTGCTTGCTCTGATTGGTTTTGACCAGAGGACGATATTCCAGGATATTTGTTCAAATGAGCCTTTGTTTCAGAAGAAGGTGTTTAATTGCCCTTTTAGAACAGGCACRTGTATCAGAATAAACATGTTTTTACCTCTGTAGCTTTCTCCTATGGGGAAAAGGCACTGTCTTTCCTGTGTTTTCAGGAATAGATGAGGTTTCAATAACTATAAGAAGATAATAATTGGTGGACATGTTGAAGTACTGGTTTGTCTATAAACTTAGCTGGTGACAAACTGGAATAGCATGCTGAATGAAGTTAGTACAGCATAAAATATTAGCCTGGAGCATCTTTACTTATGCTGAATTATGTTCTTGATAATGCTTGGATTGTTTCTTCATCGGCACCAGCATTGCTGGGAATTCACCATGTTGTGTAATGGGATTAACATTTATTTATGGATTTCATTCATCACTACTGAAGTCATTTCCTAAAGGCATTTTTTGAATGCTTTATTTTTATTGTATCAACTTTCCATTGTATCATGATGATATTTTTGGTTAGGGAGGTGGCAAGTATGCAGGCATTTCAAAAAAAGATGTGAACTTGGAGCCCAACTGGTAGACTTTAATTTGTCATTTTTGCACATTGCCAGTCTGTCTTAGGTATTAATATTTCTTGGTATCAGTTATAATGGATAGATAAACTGCCTTAATTTCATTTTCAATTGTTTCATAGCAAGTTTAGACAAAAGAGAGGAAAGGYTCTTGTTGGATTTCTTGAGACTAGGACAATGACTGGGATGTTCAAATGATCTCTATAGAAGCAACATTCAGAAATTCAGAACTGGTAGAGGTTACAGGGATGTAGTTGCCCTGTCTCACAGTCCTTTGGGGATCTTTCCAATTTAGGCAAGCTCCCCACTGTCTTTTGGTAAGAAATACTCTCCCCTTTTGTCTTCTCCTGTGCCATCCAGAACTAGAATCCAGCTTGCCCATTATTTATTTATTTATTTATTTTAACAGCTCTGGRATTTTTATTCTATGAGATCACAGTTTCCTGGGACAACACCTATGGAGAGATGAAACTACTTCTTTGGCTTCTTTAGAAAGCACTTTGATTTAGTATTTCCGTTGTGTAGCTTATTTAGCATGTTTCTGGCTACAGATTTTCTTCGTTACAGCCTTCTAAGAATACCATTAGTAAAACCTCACACATCATACTATCATAAGTATTGATTTCATAGTAATTTTACTGGAATTATATCTGGTTTTGCTAAAAGATCATTGGGTAGAGGCTGTTATAGTTGGTAGAATTGGAACTGACACCACTAGGTGAAGACCTACTTTGCTCCCTCTCAAATCCAGCTGGTTGAGGATGCACAGCTACCAAGCCCTCATGATCATTCTCCCCACTTACAACTTCACAGTACAACTGGTCACATGGCAGCTATGCAKCTGCATGCCCCATCTCGTCCGCATGACAAACGTAAGAAGAGATGACAGAAATAAACCCTAGCTCAGTCAAATGACATTGCATTAGGAATTGCAAAGAAAAGACTTAAGAGTTTAGTAATCCATTAATGGGGGTGTTTCTCGGCTAGAAATGAGACTTTTTTAGAGCTACAAGGAATGAGCATTAACCCTGCTTTAAAACAGGTATAGGAAAAAATCGAATATGAAAACTTTTCGAAACAGATCCAGGAAGCCAGGTATCATTATGCTTGCCKTTAGTGATGAAGCATTTTAGAGACAGGTCAAATTCCTTCCTAGAGTAAATTGCATTAGCGGTCACAAAAYATCTGGAAAAATATGGTATGTCTAGAAACACCCTAAATGGCCTGTTTTCAGAAGGCTTGTCTGTATAACATGGTTTGATGTTTTTCTCTGTGTGTGGCTTTGTTTTTTGGTTGGTTGTTTGTTTTTTCTAAAGCAGAATGTGGGCTAGGAGAAGAGATATAAAAAGGTATTTGAAAGAGTAYAGTCTGTCTATATGTAGCATTGATTATCAGAAAAAAAGAATGGTTTTGAATGGAGAAATGAAGTCTCATGTGACTGCAGGTACTTTACAATGGGAAAGGCTGTATAGGTAGGTAGGTCAAAGAAAAAGAATTCTGAAGATCTACATTGTGGTTTTGACCTTGAATGATTTACWTTTTGCAAATGGATTATAAGTAGATCAATTTGGAAGTTTTTTTTTAGTCTGGGAAATTCTTGTTCACAATTCATGAATCAGTTGTTTTGTTTCCCGTAGGGAAAATGTCACTGAAGTCTTTTAAAATTATAATGGAATACTTGACTTTTTTTGTTTTGAGTTGACTTCTGTAGTAAAGCTATCTGGGTCAGAAAAAGTGAAACATACATGTATTATTTTACATAATATCTCTTGGTTTACTTTGTTCTTTTATTAGAATATTGGAGCTAAAGCCCTGCACCTGAAATTACCTTTGTTATGTTTTGTAGTGAAAATCACTTCATGATTTTAATTTGTTATAGCTAAATTTGTGTATTAGAAATGCAGTGTTTATATTGGCTTACTACTGCATTTTCATTAGGTATTTGATGAGAAAAGTGGCAAGAGTTTGGCTGTTGCAGCAAAATTGTAAACTGTCCGAGAATTAGACACTAGGAAGTCAAAGATTTCCAAATCTGTCTTTGAAAGAGGGTACCAACTTTTGCAAGAAATGAAGTGTTTGCATATTGAACATAGTAATGAGTGTGGGCTYGCAGTCTCCTCACTTGCTCAGTGGGTTGTCTCAGACTTACTTATTTTTGACCTGATACTATGTGGTGGAAAGAAATAGGTATATGTTCATATCTTCCTATGCTGGAGCTTCAGTTCCACGGTGGCAAATGCCCAGGACAGAGTTTAGCATTAACCAGCTCCTTTCAAACCAATTACTCTGAATTGGAGTGTAACTTCCCTTTTCATGTTGATATGCCCCCTTGTCCCCTGCCACTCTGGTTCAGGTAACTGGAATTTTAAAAAAGTGTGCTGAGTGCTGCAGGTTCAATAATGTTTGATTTTTGTTGCTTAAGAATGTAAAGGAAATATTAGGAGAAGAGGTTTCTATTTAAAATTTCCAGATATATCTCCTGCAAACGTGGCCGGGACTATTGTTAGAACTCTCTGCCTCTTGTTATATTTGTACCTCTGCAAGTCCAAAAAGAAAGAACAAATGTGGCATATAAAAATTGTATTGAAGTGTATTTAGATGAGACATCATTCTTCCTTAGAAATGGTGCATTTGGATAGCCATGCCACCCTTTAAGGCAATTTAGGGCATAGAGCAGGTACAAGGTCAGAGGMAAGCTGAGGAATGTGTTTCAATCAATGTAGTACTTTATTTTCAAAGTATTTCCTCACGTGTAATGTTTCTTGGTAAATATGAGATGTTTTAGAAACACGATAGTGTAAAAGAATAGTCATGGACTACATGCTGAAGTGACTACTGGTATCAAATGGTCCCTTTATCCTAAGTGGACAATTTGTTTGTTGGCAGTACTATCAAAATATCTTTGCTTTATTGCCTTGCCACTATTAAATAATAGTTTCAGATATTTAAGGCTCCACTCTATGTCTTACAGGGGCAAGAAATACCTCTCTATTTTATGTTGAATGCTCCTTTTATTGCATTCATTTTGCTGTATTACTTTTATTAGTTTCTTTGCAAATAGGCATAGTTCAGGATGTACTCTATTACCACTTAAGATGGAGACAGAAACCACAGCACCATCTTCACTGTAAGCAAAACTCTTTTCACATCAAGTGTCTGAACAGACAAAAGAGCTTTGATCACTTTCAGTCTCTTTTAACAAGGGACTTGTTTTAATTATAGAATGCTTTAGCTATTACTACACATTTGCCTGGCACAGTTGGCATATGACATCATTTTACAAAAGCTTGGGTTTCTTTAGAGCATTCCAGCCTTAGGCTGCTGTTCTTAGAACTAAAGAAGGAGCATTATTTTTCCACCAACTGAAGAAGGTATCTTTAAATTAAAGCCAATAAAAATAAGATGATAATCCAGAACCATTCCCAAGTAATGACCACAAAGCAGCAGTCACCTAATGAAGACTTATTCATATTCACCACTGCAGTATTTCCGGTGACCTCATGACAATACCAAAAATTTTCCCATTTCCTCATGCAGGAGAAAATAGGATAGAATTTCTGGTAATCCCCCCACCAGTTTTCATTTTATAAAATTGTATTGTTCTCTAGAAAAAAAAATGCTGGGGAATGTTTTTCTTTCCTTGTGTATGTTGTATACAATGTATATTATAGATGAAATGCCATGTAAGGTCAGTATAATGTAAGAAGAAACTGTCAGATCTGTCAATTAATAATGAAAACAGTAAATAATATTTGATGTGTGAGTTTGACTACATTGCAATAGGCATAGTTTGCATATAAATAGAGTACTAATATTTGGTGTAGCTGATATCTATCAGCATTTTCTTTATTTCTTGAAGTAGAGTAAGGTATGATGAAGTAGGTCTTGTTAATTACATTTTAGTGATTCTTTGGTAAAGCAGAATATGAAGASTATTCGCAACGTCATTTATGTAACCAGTGTAAATTCTTTACCTGTCCCAGCATTTGGGCTTGTTTGCTCTTGTCTCCATTCAGCTTTATGACTTAAGTCAGGATTATTTTTTTCCTCTAATGAGATGTAAACTATTCATTTTTTTCACACAGCACAGTATGTTTAAAACTTAGCATAATGTAGCTACAATATTATGACAGTGGCTGTCTGAAGTTAAAGTTTTATAAAAACCTTGCAAGTTCATTGARTGATTTCTCAGAAATAAAGACTGCTGAACTGAAATTTTACAGCTTGGTGTTCGTCCAGTTTCAGTCTTTTCCTGTACTTTTGGGGAGTGAGTTTGGTTCTGGATGTTTCAGCATCATCAGTATAGACTGCTGTTTGTAGTTAAAAAAATATACAAATTCCTCACTGAATCTTGATATTTCTGCATTCCTGTAAGTCTCAGTTCTGATTTGGTTGACTACAGAATTTCAGGATCAGACAGGGAGAATTAGTAATCTAGGCATAGGATTTTTTTAACACCATTGTAAATATTTCAGTCACATTTTGTATAAATTCAAATTTCTTRCTTCCCCAATTACACACCTGAAGGAATTTATTTAGGATTAGTTTGTATTTTCAGCAGTATAAATCCTATTCCAGAATGTTGTGTTTTGCATACGTACATCACTACCCAGCAGCTCTTCGGTGATCTGTAAGATAAGTTTATCTTTTTACTAACTTCARTGTAAGTAGGGCCATATTTGCAATGTATGGCAAATCCAATAAAGATTAGTATGCTTGGGGTATATTTATGTGAATTTTCTTTAGAAAGCTTGTCAGTTTACCATCTGGTGATTTCTCTCATGGTAAGTCTCAGCAATTATTTAGTTTAGTAGTTGGTATTACTAAATATTTGACATGAGAAGCCTCGGTTTCTCAGAACCATTAACAAAATACTCTGACCTGACTTGAATAAATTTCTAAAAYCTTAAATATCAAATTATATATCCTTTATTCTGATGGCTTCTGAGCCAGTCTTTAGCACACATGACTTTGCTTGCTGGTGTAAAGAAGTCTTTGTGTTACTGTGTTTTTAATGTRTATCATTCAAAAAGCTACAACCATTTACCTGTACTAAGCACATTACAGAAGTTATAGCTTATGATTTAGTAAATCATTGCATAGGTTGTGTATTACCACCCCAGGCACCAGAGTTGGCATCAAGAGTCCAAAACCTCATTAAATTGGATGAGTGTGAATGCTATTCAATACCRTTTTACATTTGGCAGTTTTAGCCTTCTGTTTTTACAAGGTTGAATAACATTTTGTTTTCTTAAGCTTTGGATTTGCATGCCTTCAGAAAGAGAACCTCATTTTCTATTTTAGAAAAATTATCTCTGCAGTGTCTACTGGGAGCATCTACATGACAAAATTAAGAAGTGGAACTGTAGTCATCTTTATCACACTAATCCTTCCCCAGGGATTAGACTGTATTTATTCTAGTGTCTGAAGTCCTTCAGCATATTTAACATGAGTAGATTCGTATTATCCTTAATTATGCTATTTAAACCCTGTTCAATTTAATGCTCAGATAAGTCATGTTCTTCAGGAGCCATTTATATGTCCAGGGTGAGAAGTTAGCAGGATAACGTCATCGACAGTCATAGTCGCTCTGATTTAGCTCTATTAGCGTGACATATTGAAACCTCATTAAATTTCTCTGTTACATCCAGGGATGCCAGCCTTGTCAGTTGGTGAAAGTTGCACGCTGTAACCAGCTGTGTTTTCAATTTAGGGAGGCCTTAGCACAGGCATGAGACACAAGTGMGAGCCTCCCCTGTTTGTGTTCACATCATAGCTCTGAGCAGTTGGTGGAGGGTTAATGTGATGACATTTGGGAGGGCTACCTGCATTTCAGGAGGCTGCCCTTGTATTTATTCTAAGGTGTTGATAGGTCTTTATTCCTCCAGCAGATCTGATATAGTGCTGGAGACCAGCTGCTGGTGCTGTGTTTTTCAGATAGATAGCAGCCTTTTAAAATATTTTTGCAAAATGTAATAAATCAAAAAGCAACTGTGTGCTCTAAGTAGTATTATTAATGCACAGGTAGCATTTGTAAACATGAAGTGTTTGATTATATAGATCTAAAATAAGCTTTGTGTCCAATATAATTTTACTCTGCTGATTCTGGAATGGCACAAGGTCTGTACAAGCATTTGTCCTGAGTTAACCACTTCCCATATTTCCCCTGAGAAACAGTGGTGAAGGCCTAGAGGGGAATGAGAAGGAAAAGAAATTATTTGGGGTTCTGGGCTAATCCAAATGGACACTAATTGGCCTGCAGTCTTCAGCTGCGTTCTCTTCATGCAGCTTTACAAGCAATAAACTTGTGGGGGGAGGGCTGGAGAGGGAAGAGAAGACAAAGCAAAAAAACTACAAACCACATTTCTGTGTTTCTCTTGAGCTCCCTGCCGTTCCTTTGGGTTGGCACAAGTCCTCTGTCTCTCTCACTCATTGTAACTGCTCTTCTTCCTGGAGGATGAGGAGCCGGAGTAGGCTTTGCTGCTTTTCATTAGCACCCACCCTGGAATGCCTTTGAACGCTGGCAGGGCATTTTCACAAGGGCACCGTGAGGAAGGGGGGCAGCRGGGCTGCCAGTCTAGTCCGGCACTTGTGAGAGACTCCAAAGTGCACCCCCTCACAGGTGTTATTTCTATTTTGCATGGAAAGGGAACCAAAGCAGAGATTTTGTGAAATGTGACAAAAATGTTAGTGGATGAAACTGACTTAAAAATGCTGATTTTTTCAAAGCTGCTCTTAACAGAAGCATACATTTCAAAGGATGCTGAGCTGGAAAATGGTCCTTCTCTCTGTGARGGCATCTCAAGTTTTGATCTGAGAGAAATAGCTAGTTAACTAGAAAGGTAGCTGGTGCAACATGAGAGGTAAGTGTCTAGAATACAGGAAGTTCAAATCTCGCCTCTGCGAGGTATCAGGTAAGTCTCCACACTGTTATACCTTTGGCTTTCCTTGGGTGGAACTATTCCACTTTACAGAAAAAAAACAATTTTAGTGGCAACTTAAATCTGTGTCTTGCACAGGACTTTGTCAAGTCATTCCCCAACTCCAATACTATTTAATGATGATCTGAAATTGAACATGTATAACAAGGTTGAAAAATATTTACCTGGGAATAGCAAATCTGATGTAAGCCTCTTTCCATCACTTTTTTTACTTCTTACCTCAGTAGAGTTGAGAGTAGAGGGAATCCTGAGCCAGCGCTGATTTAGGCTGGTACGCACACCAGGTGCGGTGTGATGCCACTCACAAACACACTCTTAATTCTCCCTCCCTGTTAGGTAGTGTGATACAGTTTCTGCAGTGAAAATACCTGCTTCTCGGCCCACGACAATGCAATTGTACAGCTTCTGGTTATAAATCATGTGGTTCATAGCATGGTCTCTGCACAATGCTACTTTACACAGTGAAGATCTGCCCTTAAAGAACTGAGTCTCATCAGATGTAGCATGCCCCCCTCCTTATAGGTCTTCCACACCTCACGGAAATGCTCCTTTATCTCTAATTAGTTTTTAGCCTCCATTCTCAAGAAAATGAGGTTTAGAGAATGACTCTCTTGCTCTCTCTTTCTCCCTGAGGAACTTATGAGTTCACCTGCATACACAAGAAACCTGAAAGCATAATAAAAGCAGATCCTTCTTCTTTCAAATTTAAGAAGGCAAATATGTGTTGAAACTTTTCCTTTTCTTTGCAGCATTATTAAAAAATTACCATCTTCATCCAGTGGTAGACCACTGCTTTTTTTAATCACTGCCTTTGGTTTGCTGGTGAATGCAAGATGTTCTCTGGTTCTTACCACGGAATTGTGGGGCTTTTTGCTAATAATTATAGAATTTTAGGGTTAAAAGGGAGCGCAAGAGATCACCTAGTTCATCACCCTGCCCCAAGGCAGTATGAGCTAATCCTGACAATGTTTGTCTAACCTGTTCCAAAACTTTACAGTTATTCTTTAAGGCCCCCAGGCAATCTATTACAGACATTCACTACCCTTACTCTGGGGTATTTTTTGCTAATGTTTAAAAAACTTCTCTTCTGCCATTAAGCCCGTCGCTTCTTGTCACTATGGATATGGGAAGCAGATTGCTAGCTTGCCCTTTGCAGTAGTCTTTTTTTTTTTTTTTTTTGTGTAGCTTAAAAATCATATCATGTCTCTCCTGTTTTACTTTGCTTGATACACCTCCAGTTCTCTGTCTTCCATTGTGGCTGGTGTTTTCTATAGACCATGCATATTGCTATCCTGTATACCTGTAAACTCTTTTTAGACAATTCCTGTGTTTCCTTTTTTTCCTTAGCTCAGAATATATTCTACCRATCAGTTTGGCTGCATTCTTCTCTACTAGAAAATTAGTTCTTCTAAAACTCCTGTTCATTTGTGGTCTACCGTTGCAATGATGGATAATGACAATACAGAGTTAGCTTATGTTGATATAGTACTTTTTGTGTTAAGAGATTACCACTGGAGGCGGTGAGGGATATCAYATATGCTTACTCACAGTTGTCACTCTTTCCTCAACATTTACTTAAGACCAGTGTTGGAGACCAGATACTGAACTAGATGTTGTTAGCAAGAATGGTATGCTCTAATAATCCATGTTTTTCAGGGATGTTTTACTGCTGAGTATATGAAACTTCTAGGGTTTGCTTCTCAAAGGCTTTAAAAATCAGTGCAAGAATTGGGCACGTTAAAAGACCTATTGAATGTTCATTTATACTAAGCTTGGAAATCTGCACTGTTGGCTGTCTCGCTGATGGTCAAGTATCGTTAGCTGTTCAGTAGAAGAGCCAGTAAATGCTGTGGGTCAGGGGGAACCCCTGACAGACAACCGCTATGGAAACAATGGAGGGACTTGTGGCCATTGCATATGCATCCATGGAAGCTAGGCATTTATAGATATCAGAGGAACTGTGAATGACTTGCAATCTTTGGTAAAATCTTTAACAAGCATTAACCCTAGCCATAGTCTTAAATTTCCATGACTGTCTCTCAAAAAATGTGTCTCTTGGGGAAAATAGTGTTTTGGTTTTGATTCTTAAATTCAGAGTGGAGAGTTCAGTTATTCGTGTAAGACTGTTATTAAGTCATCATGCCTTAAGAGTTAAATATTTAATAGCAGAACTTTTATTTGCACCAACCCTGTCTTCCTTGAAAACAGAAATCTTCAAGGTGGGAATCCAGATTCTGAGCAAATGTTCCTCAATACAGAAAATTCTTCTTTGCTATTACTGCATGTTAAAAAAATGCTGTGGTTTTTTTTTGTTTTTCTTGTTTGCTTTTTGAGGATTCATATATTGTCATATTCAGGTATCTGCCACTGTCCCCTCTTATTTCTTGAATGCTCTGTTTGAAGATGTGTGCACCTTGTCTAAAAAGCCAGCTGGGATGCCACAAATAGTGTCTGTTCTATTTATGACTGCAAAGTAATTACAATGGAATTTAAAGACTCGGTTTATAGATCCAAGACGAGGATCTTCTGTGTACACTAAAAGGATGAATCCTTTCCAGACCACTTCTTATTTGGCTGAAGATGAACTTGAGGAAGCATTTTGGAGTGTCAGCCAAGGCTGCTTTTAGAAAGACCTGGGTGGGATTCATACTGTTGATATCCAAATAAAAAGAGGCCCTGATTTTAATCTCTGCATGGTTACTTTATTGTAGTTATGAAACCATGAATTAACTTTAAAGCTTTCAGGGATGAAAGGAGACATATAAGCAAGTGCCTGTTATCTTTTTTAGATTCATGGGAAAATATTTTAACCAGTGTCCTAGTGGCTTTCTCTTGTGGACTTGTCTTTTGTTTATTCTGTTTCTGTGTGGTATGCGTTTTAGTTTCTTTCCTGTGAGAGCAAGAAACTGTGTGTGTGAGAGAAATATGTACAGGAACAGGAAAAGAAGATGGGCACTGGCTTGGGGGGGAGAAGAGGGGCTAATCTGTTGTACTTAAATGAAAGTGTAGGAAGTACTCTCTGCTTAAGGTGAAGCTGAATATAGCTCTTCCTGGTAAATGTCACTGAAAGTTGGTGGGTTTTAGTCTTTCTCAGCTAAAGAGTTGTTTTCAGAATTCAGTAAGGAGTAACAATATTGAATGATAAAGAATATAGGTATAATCATATGAGGAATATAGATAAAATTGTTGAGGAATACATTTTAGATTATCTAGAAACCATTTAGAGTTGAAATACTGTTCTCTCCCCAGTTTCTTTAAACATTTCAGCATCCCCTCTCCCCATCCAGAAATCAGATGGATGTCAGGGTGCAATTTGTAGGAAAAATATACTTATTCTGCATACAATTTTAACATTTAAAAATGAATGAAGGTAACTTTGGGACAGGAGAGAAAAAATACATCTAGAGTGTGTGTGACAAAGAAAAAAAAGTGCATTCTTAGTCACTGATTTAAATGATTTTGAGGTAAAGAAGTGGTAAATGTCACTGAAAGTTGGTGGGTTTTAGTCTTTCTCAGCTAAAGAGTTGTTTTCAGAATTCAGTAAGGAGTAACAATATTGAATGATAAAGAATATAGGTATAATCATATGAGGAATATAGATAAAATTGTTGAGGAATACATTTTAGATTATCTAGAAACCATTTAGAGTTGAAATACTGTTCTCTCCCCAGTTTCTTTAAACATTTCAGCATCCCCTCTCCCCATCCAGAAATCAGATGGATGTCAGGGTGCAATTTGTAGGAAAAATATACTTATTCTGCATACAATTTTAACATTTAAAAATGAATGAAGGTAACTTTGGGACAGGAGAGAAAAAATACATCTAGAGTGTGTGTGACAAAGAAAAAAAAGTGCATTCTCTAGTCACTGATTTAAATGATTTTGAGGTAAAGAAGTCTCTCTGCCTTCAAACTAGGACATATTTTGTCATCAAGACAAAAGATATTTGGCTGCATGACTGTATTCCTAAGCAAAGGTTTATATTCTGGTATATAAAGAATAAGATAGGTTGATATTAAATATATAGTGACAGTCTCTTTCTTTTTTGCTTCTTGTGATAAGTCAAATGGGCTTCCCAGGTCTAACTGGAAGGCAAAACTCGACCCATCTAGTGATAATGACATTAGTTAATGAGTCATGGCCAATAATGTACAGGCAGTACAGAAAAGAGCAATGAGACCACTTTGAATTTAGCCACTGAGTGAACATACAGTGAAAAACAGGCTTGCTTCTCCTCACCAGCAGGGAAAATCAGATACTTCGAAGTCCATTTTGCATTCTTTTCATTATGAAGTTATAATTCTTGAGCAGACCTGCATGATAATGACGTTATTAAAAAATGCCTTCTGAAAATGAAATTCTTTGCTTAATTTAGCTCTCTTCATGGATGAAGCATGAATGACATTTTCTTCTTTCTTCTACCTGCTGTACCCTGTGTTTCATCTTTCCGTTTTTTCTGCAATGTCATTTTACAGGTGTAATGAATCTATTAGGGTTCCTATATATATAGTTAAACTTGTGCTCTTAGCACAGTTAGAATCAGACAGCAGCAAATACAAATTAAAACAAGGCTGGTGTGCCAAAAAGGTGGACTAAGTGGAGTGATGGTGTTGTCCTTGGCAGTCTGCTGAGCAGATACTGTTAGTGTCTCTTTGGGGGGGGAGCAGGGAAGAGGGGACAGGGGATGAGCAAAAAAAGACTACCTACTGCATGTTTTTTTACACTGGGATTATACAGTTATTCTAGTCCCTGTGCCAAAAGTGACAGACCTTGAATGTGTGTGTGGGTTTTTTTTTTTTAGTGGTTACATATAGATGCACTTGCCAATGCAAGTGGAACATCCCATCTTTGTTGGGATGCAAACAATTGTTTGCGTAGTTAGTCCGCGTCTAGCGAGTACTTGTGTTCATCCTGACCATCTCTGCATTCCCAGCCTACACCATTTTGCCTTTTCTCCCCTTCTCAAAGAGGAAAATGAACAACCAAACTCCAGATATTTTAGTGAGCCTCTACAAATATTATTGCAACTGTGTTGGCAGGAGTGAGAACTGCTCTTTGGGTCAAAGGCTGCTAGTTAAACAAATACAGTTATGCCACTCACACTGCCTGTCAGTTATTGGAGCACTGTTGATTTTTTTTCTTTTTTCTTGTGGGGGGAGGGATGACAACAATGGGGACACTACAAGATTAATACATCCAAAGGTTGGAAATTACAACTTTCTAGGATGTAAAAATTTCTGGAATAAAGCACATTTGTGTATCTGTGCCATGTGAAACTTGTTCTTGTCCACACGTTAGTGGGAATTTAAGAGTTTTCAAACTCGCTATACCTTTTCCTCCTCCTAAATCTATATGGCAGGACTCAGCTCCAATATCCTGCTCTTTCAGCATGGGCAAAATGCCTAGTGAAATCAGCAAACTCATAAACTGGACTTTTAAAGTGTAACAAGATCTGAATATAGGAAGTACAACCATCATCCCTATTTGAGAGAAAAAAAATTTGCCCTTAAAAGCTTAGATGAGGCTAAATCACCATTTACTTAATTCAGTTRACATTATTTAATGTTGGCAGCAGAATGTGTGTATGTACCACTGCCCTCCTAGTCAATGGAAGATGTCATAACCATTCAAGTGATTTATCAGTTTATAATTGTTATGCTCTGTAGTAGCTCGAGGCGAGGAGGAAGATAGTAGAGATTCTGCTTTAGCTCAAATTTTCCCTGTGGAAGCATCCTACAGAATGGTAGTAAGAATGAAATCAGTACTTTACTATGGAAACCTAATAGRATTATCTCATCCAAAAGCCTATATAATTTACTGGCCATAATTATAATGCTTTKCTCTGTAGACTGTAACACAGAACTGCTGTTACTATGGGATGATTGAGAAAAACAAACTACAAAATTTTTAGGCGAGGGTATCATTCTCCATTAAATTCAATACTATTCTTCCAAAACAATCCAAATAAATAGCGTCCAAAATTAGCACAGGCTTCAAGATGAGGTTTTACAAAGGCAACTGTGCTTCCATAATCCATCTCTACCAAAGAAAAGATTAGGCAAAAAGAATAGCACTAATCTAAAGCAATCTCTTCTCAATCTACCAAGCCACATGCACAAAAACCTAGGATTAGGTGGGCTTATTCCCTGGCAGAGTTGTTTCTGCACGTTTTCCTTTTTATTCCAAAGCTGCTACAGAGTGCTCAACAACTTTGCCAATTTACATCTCTTAAATCCACCTGTAGTTCCTCGGGTTGTAAATATTACCTTCCAACTATGAACAGTGTTAACTGATTGAGGTCTGCCTGAGTCTGCAAATGGCCTGAATCAGATCTCGAAGCTGCTTCCTTCCTGACACTTTGGAAAAATGATGATGCACGTCATTGTTCCCATTATTAATTGTTTCCATAAYTGCCCTTTTAGCAACTGGTTTGTATACTTCTCAAGGAATTCAAATGATCTCTCATCATAATGAGTGCAAAAAGCTCTGAACTTCTGCCATATGGTCATACATATCCTTAGCCCTCTAAACCTTTSCATCTTCTTAAAACAAAAATCTGCCTTGTGCATTTAGATCTTTTCCTTTTGTGCATTTTCTTCAGTAGAAATGGATGTGAAGAATTATGGTAACAGGGTTGCTTCTACAAAATAAAATGTCAAACTTCCAGTCAGTACTATTTTTGGAAGTTATTTGAACAATTACCGAAAAATCTTACAGAATTTAGTGGAGAAGGCTAGCCTATCATAAGAGTATTCTATGGCTTTTTTTTTTTTTTTTTAAATAGTAATTCCATACTGAGAATTGCTTAATCTACAGGGCTGTTTAAAGTGTAAACATTATAAAAGAAAAGAAACTGCGGGGACATTGGAGACAAGTTACTTGAAAACTTGAGCCCAKCAGGTAGCAAGTTGAATTTCATAACAAATAAAACAGAAGAATAATCTGGGTTTTCTAAATAAAGGTGAACATGCATATGATTTCAGTAGTCAGAAAAATAAAATTAGATTTTCATGCTTGGCTCAGCACAGCTTCATTTTTCAGTTTAGCATAACAGAACAATTGCCCCTCTCTGGCACTGAGCCACAGCAGGGTATGGATGTTCTGCATGCAATCAGGATCCATCAGTACTGTGCCTTTTTTTCTACCTGATATACTTTCTATATGGTGTATGTGCAGCTTTTGCACTGTTAGGCAATGTGTGTTTTTAACAAAACTAGCGAACTGGTTTCCAAAACACAGCTTCGACATATGGACAGTTCCACTGTTCTCATGTCTCAGATGGGAGCTCTGTGGTAGAGGGTTTACTATGGTCTCAGGTTGCTTCGTTACACAGTGACTCTGATGCCCTGCTTTAATGCAGCTGTACTTGGACAGGGAACAGAAGGGACAAGAGTAGCTCTGAGCCAGCTTTGGACCCCTCTGAAGTCTGGGGCTGTCCTCAGATGTACCCAATTCTCAGAAGAAAGCGGAGCAGGCTCAGGACCTCACTGGCCATTGCTGTGAATGAAGTGGAGTGCAGCAGTCGTCAGGAAATTTGGTCCCTTGTCCCATGTAGGGAGCTTTATACAACGGATCTAGAGTTACCACTATTACTTTTATGAATGTTTTGGGAAGATCTTGAGAAATTCTTTTGGGGCAGGCAAGTTATATTTTAAGTTGGTCTTTTGCTGCTTGTATGTTGTAAGAGGGCTGGGACATTCAAAGCAGAATTAGGCCCAGCACATACTGGGACCATCATACATACTTCCATGCATAAGACAGGAGATCCTCCTGACGGTATAAGTCTACATTGAAAAGGAATAGATTTCCTTACACCTATGCATAGACTATATTTAAATCATGTATCTATTTTTGCTGTATGGATTTTATATCCTATGTTCCATTTTATTTAAATGCCAGTATAGAAATTGCAATATGGGAGGCCACCAGATCCATGTAAGCAGCAAAGAGTTAAGAAACTAAGACAGTCAAAACATGGAGGAAGATGTAAAGACGTGTTGCAGTCTGATGAAGATTACCAGACTACCAGAGAAATGCCTCTAAGCATCCTTCAAACCTCAGGAAAAAATGCACTAAAAAGTTACCATGGGAACAACCAATTTAATGAACCAATAAAAACAGACAGCTATCTACACCTCAACCAAATTATACAAACAAACAATAAAAACAGAACCGTAAATCAGCTGAACTCTATAACTAAGCAGGAAGTGGAAAAACTAAAATATTAAACACAGGAATAAAGGAGGGGAAAAACCCAACAATCCAATGCTAACTAAGATATAAAACAGAAAATACAAACRCTGTACAGAAAACAGAATTGAACATCACCACAAAGCAAAATGTAAAACTAAGTAAATGTTTCTATCTAGAGAAATGTTAGCATTTTTTTTTGTGATTTTTACTCATTTCTTTACTGTATCGTCAGTGGATTTTCAACATCATACACAGGCAGCCTGCTTCACCCACTGTACTGAAATCAGTGGGTTATGCTGATTTCACGATAACAGCTTTTGTCCAACATACTGGTATTAATGCAGAGTATGTTTGAGATTGATATCCAGTCTCCTCTCTGAAAATATAGACAACACAGGATTTTGATTAAAGGGATGTCAATCTATATCTCCTTAGGCATTCAGGTCCCTTTAGACTCAGATTCCTCCAATATTTGCCTACCTATTGTTAATAGGGAGCTATGTGAGACTACAAAGTGGTGTTATAAGGTGACATTTATTTGACAAAGCATAATTAACTTAAAAGGAATTTAGTATCTATTACTACTAGCAACGCCCAGTTTTTAAAGAGGGTAGAACGAACAATTCATGATAGGAAAGACTATTAACTTGTAGCTGAAATAATTTTTAAAGAAGAACTCAGATGTGATAATAAGACAAGTGAGACTAGGCCCCCTAAGATTAATTTGTAAGTTGAAAGTATCTTGGAAGTGTTCTGTCTTCCTCAACCAAATGGTTTCATTTGCGTAAGATTTATGGATATGTCAATAAAAATTTATACTGTAAAAAAAGAAAAAAACTAAACCCAAACCAAACCCAAAAACTTAGCATACTTCAGTGTGTTGGAAGCATCCTTCTTTCTATTTTACTTATGAGATAAAATGTAATTTCTCAAATTACTGGAGTCCATTAAGGAAGAACAAGACTGTGTGGTCCAAAATCTCAAAGGGATTCTGTTTTTTATTCGGGAAGCAGTTTGTTCATGTTCTCCCAGACAAATATTTGTTACTTAGCCATTAAATCAAAGATGGGTCCATACTGCCAAATAGATTTGAATTCAAACCATTAGAGAATTATAGGTTGTTCCCTTAGAGAGCTTTGATTTGTGCCCATCTCTTACTTAATCTGAGGCTTTTAGCTTCCAGTTGCTTTACTAGCATTAGTTAACAGATGAAACTGTGTGAACATTGAAGGGGGGGGAATGGTGCATTTTTGTTTGAAAGTTTCTATTAATTTTCTTTGGCCAGCCTTTGAGTTTGCCTCTTTCCCCTTTTTGGCAAGGTCATGATTCTCACAAATATTTGAACAAGCAGTTGCATTTGCATATGAGAGAACTTATAATGGAAGTGGGTATTTTTACATTTTTGACTCRGCACTAAGGACAAGTAACTAACACAACACACATTGTACATTTGTACGCTGTACTGGTAGAAGAGAACCCTCTGCACTTAGAAGTTGCAAACACCTCTGTTAAGTGAACTTGAGCAACTGAACTTGTTCCTGATCACTGTTTGTGCAGAAGGAGGGAACATGTTCTTCAGATAAATAATTAATTAAAAATAGATTTTAATTCTCTTGATCTCTATTTTGAAAATGGGAAACCACACCCCTTGCTGATGAAAAGCAAAATCCTTCCCTTGTTTGAAGGCAATCACCAATTTAAAATCTACCTGGTCACATCAAGTCAGAGAAGTTTGTTATTTGCTTCGGATACCAATTAGCGTCTGTGCCACAATTGGGAATACATTTCAACATTTCTTGGGATCCCATTCTATGATAACATTCAGAGTTATTCCAGGCGGATCAGGGCCTYTCAGAATAGCCATTGAATATGAGAATCTGTGCAAAAGCTGAGATTCAGCAGCAAACTAAGTAAGTGATAACAATGCTACAACATTAGCAGCTTGAAGCAAATTAATCATGTTTCTATTGTAGAGATATCACTACTGAGATTAATCATAAGAGAGAGAGCTGAGAAAAAACCACATCCTCTCCACCCCAGCCCCTTCATTTTTTTTAGATTTTTAGCAGACATAACATATATTTTAAATGTCTTGCTTGTTTTTGTTATGTGCTCTCTCCCACTGATGAGTTGTCTAGGTCTGGAGACTGCCCATGCAYGGAGCCCCGAATTTTTGACATGCTGAGGTTGGTTGCATGCCTAGGTTGCATGTGAGTTAGGGAAGGTCACAGATGAAGTGTTCTGTGTTTCCAGTCATCTCTTTGTAAAGTGCCTAAACCAGGTGATTTTATCACTATGTTTACCCTATCTCCTTATATAATCAAGCACCATTTTCCTAAGGAAARCCCAAGTTAGTTTTCTTTGAGACAGCTGTTTCTCCATCAAAGAAGCCTGATGCTCTAGCATCTAGTTTGTTAGTTGTCTTTTTACTCTATCTGCCATCAGCTGCAAATCTTACTTCCCATGCCCCTCTTTCACCTCTCTAAGATCTGTAAGCTACTGATGAAGCACCGTGGTGATCCTGGGAGAAGCTTTCTCCACAAATTTAATAGAATCAAATTAAATGAGACTTGTCTGGAACTGTGGAAGAAAAATTTTTCCCATGGGTAAAGATGCATCAGTATATGCTATGAAGCTACCTCTCTGTGTAAAGTAAGCACTTTTAGTCAGGAGATTAGTGACTTTAGTCCTTCCCGATATGCTACCAGTATTTTAGTTGAAAAATGTGGCATAATCAATAGAAAAAAGTAAATGGGTGATCAGTGAAGATCTGTTTGTTTTACTGCTTACTGCATGGTTGCTAAGGAATGACTTGGAAGATGGAGGCCAGATTTGTGAAATTAAAGTTCTTTATCCATTACAGATTTTGTTCCCTGTGTGCGTCTGCGTCAGTAGCACATAGTGAAACTCAAAGTTATTCTAGTCTCCTTCATTACATGTGTGCTGACTGCTACTGAAAAACTTGCATGATTTTAAAACACATGCTACACTATAGAATCTCAAAATTAATGCAATTGTTTGGAGAATCTTTATTTTTCTATGAAAAAAAAMCCCAAACAACCCAAGCCAAACACCCTGGATTTGTTCCTTTTTATTTGTTTACAAGGATATGATTGTGAAACATTACTAATAAACTTTTATTAACAATAATAGACGACAGCTGTGGGTAACATGGACAAAAAGCCTGTTCAAAGATTCATTCCTAGGTTGCATGTCATGTTTAAAGCTATAAAGTATAATGACCTTTTTGGAGATCAAAGTCCCTTCTTTTTTTTTCCCCCAAAGAGATGTTTGAGGTTATATGTGAACTGAACACATCGAGCGAAGATTCAGTTTCTACCAGAAGTTAATTAACCTAGAAGTTGAGAATGATAATGCCATGGGGGAATAAGGGGACAAGCCAGGTGGATGGATGCACTTTTCCTCATGCACCACCCAGTAGATTAGTTGGCTACCAGTGCATGCTGCCCCTTCCACAGGACGAAGTAATGAACCTGCCGCAGATGGATTTCATTGTGTGCGTTGTGGTGGATGTGTGGCTGGCACTGAGCAAGACTTTGCTGTTAGTCAGCTTGCTATGCTTCGTCACTCAGAACAGCGCACTCTCTCATGCCTGCACAGAAGCATGGCTAACGTGACAGCTTTGATGCTCTTAGTCCTATGGAAAGTTTTCTTCTCGGCTGACTCCATTCAGCTACTGTAAGCCTGCCAAAGGATAGCCTCATCATCTGGATGCACATCCCTGTATCTCCATCAGTGTTGTCACAGACCTTGATAGTACTTCCTACAAAGAATCTTTTCTGAAACATGCTGCAGAAGAAGTGTGTGTTCTTCCAAAGGTATATACTATGTACTTTGCTTTCCTTTAATCTGGTGGTTGTTCAGAAAGTTATTGAAGAGCTGACTGGCCTCTCATTGTGTTCAAACCTGTCTTGAAGTTCCTTAAGTATAAAGCAGCAAACTGATCTGTGAAGGGGAGAAGACCTTGTTTGGAATGGGCTACCAGGGCACTGCCACAAATACGGAAAAGCATATTCTATTTGGCTACCTTTGGCCTGGTGTCGTGTCTGGAGAGGGCAGGCAGTCTTCCTACAACTCAGACTTGTATCCGAAGCTTGCAGGTTGTCCTGTCCTCTTCTGTAACATAAAACAAAATGAGTAGCATAGACCATGTACCGTAATGTTGCTTACCACTACTTGCTGTTGTAAAAATTAGATGCAATTCTTCCAGGCTTTTCTCTGTTGTGTGAAGGACCATGGACTCTGTTATGGATTGTTTTAACCATGAGGTTCCAAATCCCAGATAAACTCATTTTATCAAAGTCTTCTGAGAAGTAAGTAAAAACGGTGATGAAAGCAAAATATTTTTTCTCAGAGTTTTTCCTGAATGAAATTTTTTATAAACCATTTCATGTTTTCTGGGGAGATCTCTATGGTCTTTGCAGAACCTCSTTTTCTACAAAATCCAAAATTGGTTGAGTGGAAGCCATGACTGGAGGAAGATCCTTCTTGTCAAGTTTTATCAACCTGGTGAAGTAAGATTTCCCCCACTGCTGTCTTTCCTGAATGTTACAGCATCACTGATTTTGTCTGTAACTGGAAGCTCATCCTAAGTGAAGATAGGTTTCTCGAGGAATGTATTCAAACCCCACACTGTTGACAGCTGACACTGAGCAGATGTTGAAAGGCTAGTTCCAGTGCTGACTTGTACTTTCACAGTCTTTGGTGAATATTTTTACTATCTACGCTCTTAGGCAGCATTGTCCTGTCCTACATTGGTCCATAAACAGCCTTTAGCTGAGCAGAGAACCAGCACAGGTGGGGTTCTTCATCAAAAGTACCTGGTATTTCACCACCTGTCTTTCATTCAGCATCATTCGGACTTCCTGGCAAACCTTTCTATAAGCCAGCTTCCCAGCAATTCATTCTCAGGTTACTCAATACAATGTCTATGTAATAAGCTTCCAATTTCTGCTTGTGCTGAAGTTGAGTGGTCCCCTGATTGCCACCATTCCTGTCCTCACATTGCTGTGTATACTGAGTCACTGGTTTGCTTAGAAGTGCTGTAGAGCATCACAGGGAGTTTGCCCTTCCTTTGCTTAGGCTGGCATCACCAAGTGTTTCAGCAATGATATCTTAGCAGCCAGGTTTGGAGGCCTGCAGCTCAGAATGAGGGAAGGAGCTATTTTGRGTGGTATTACTCCATTGCAGACACAGAGACTGTGGATAAGCACATATATTAATAAGGGTTGAATTTTGGAAGACACCAGATACTGCAGTGATGAGTGCCATACAAGTACCTAGATAAACTATTTTCTGGGAGGCTGCCAATATAACATCAAATGAAGTATGAAGTTAACACCTTGTGTTGCATGGTGGCCATGAACATTTCACCCTAAAGAGGAGAAATTGATAATACTGTGCTATCAGCAACTTTAAGTTTTACTATAGCTTAATGGAAAACCAAGTCCCCATAATGATGGTATCTGGCTACTAGAAAAGTGATGAGATAGCATTTAACAGAATGAGGTTAAGAGAGGAGTCAATAACAAGTACAGGTTAATCGGTAAATAGAGAGAGCAGCACGCATATACATATAGCAATATGTTGTCCGTAGAGAAACTTCTTCCCATCAATATCAGTCTTTGCCATTGGGTTTGGATCAACCTAATAAAGCATTGCATATATAAGCAAATAGATGGGTACAGAAGTTTTCAGAATCATAGAAGTAATTAAGCTAACCAGTATCTCTTTGGTACAGAGATAAAATGATAATGCAGCACCCTTATCTCTGCTTTTGGTCATAATATTGTGCATATACATTTGTAATTCCTTTCTCTGCCTCTCTCTCTCTCTTCCCCTCTCTTTGGTAACATTGTCCAGATCTTCTTTCCCGCCTGTGGGGCCTCRCATTAGGGTATCATACTTTTTCCTATCTGGTGGCCTGCGGTTTGTCCATTCCTCTATCACTTTGAGTGTTTCTATTTTGGTGCCAACTTATAACATCCCAGACTTCAGATCAAGGGTTTCTAACAGAGATATTGTGCCATGGACCTGCTTCCTTCCCGCTTGTGATCATAAAAACCACCCCTTTTGTTCACACAAGGCCCCTGTGACAGCTGTASGAATTGTTACATGGAAACTCATACAAGGAAACTATTTTAGTGGGTTTCAATGGCTGCATTTAGCGTAATAAACGATTTATTCCTCACCTCATCTTCTCATTTCTTCCTGTTTCTCATGGCTGAAGATAAGGAGGGCTTAAACCGTATGACCAGTCAGTGCTCTGAGGGCACCATAAAATGGTCCACAAACTAGCATGTGATGTTTCTTTGAAGTGCCGCAGAAGCTAAGTAAAGGTATGGTGAGCATTGATTCGTAGGCCTAAGAGCATGTTGCAATATACACCACATGAAGGGTTTCCTGCTGATGGAGATATGTGTTCCAAAAGGAAAACAGGATGTGGACAAGTAACTTCAAAGACAATAAAAAGTTAATATTGCTAGGTGACAAYAGACTTACCTTTAGCATTGTATGTTATAAAAATCAAGCTTCAAACAAAATGGAAGCATGAAGGCAACATAACCTATGAAATGCACAGCTCCTAACAAGAGCAAAAGAAATTCTATTCAAAATTCTCTGTATACACCTATATAACCTTTTACTTAGTGGCTTGGATATTACTGTAATTTTGTTAATGTAGGGAATGAGTGAGGGCAAGAAGAATGGTGCAAAATTGACAGAGCAGGGTCAGATAGTGTTGTCATACTGGTTATTTGTATTTTTGTGCTATTCCRTGCACCTACTGTGATTCTATTAAAAAGAGTGTCTCTCTATTGTGCATGCATGTTGGGAAGTGGAATTGTCCCTTGGGGCACTGCCTTTATCTTTGACATGAGCATGATCACCCAGGRATTAAGGGAGACCTGCAGGGTTCAAGCTCTGTTGCAGAGGGAAGGAGGTGGGGGCTCTACCTCTGAAATAAAGGTTGTGCTGGAGCAGATGCAGACCCATCCRCTCAGTGCCAGCAGGGACCTATTCTTTTAGTCTGAGACATGCTATGAGCTGGTGACTTGCCCTAGACCCTCCACATTTGCAAGAAGAGAGGAAATGCTGACATGATGGAATATCATTTTCAGTCATTAGCCATTTAGTTCTGGCAGGCCTGCTGATTGGGAGAAAAATCCATCCGGATTTTCTTGCCTTTTGCCTTGAGGCTGCATTTATCTTGTCTTTGGCAGCAGTGTCCACACTCACATGCAAGTTCTCCAGCTAAGCGGTGCACGCTAATTGCATTCACACTGCTGAAGCTTCGAGCTCCCTGTGGAGTTCCAGCAGTCACACCCATACTGCCCATAGGTGAAGTACCCGAGCACGCGCGGGATCCTCCTCTGTGATCRAGTTCCCTTGGGAGGATTTTATTTAACAAAACTTACATGCAAAAAAAGTTTAGATTTTATTTAAAGAAAACTTGAATTAAAACTCCAGTTTTTCCAGTCTCTTGTCTGTCTGCTGCCTCCATATATTGGTCAATGGCAGAATGAGAGGGGGAAAAAGATAAGGAAAAGTAAAAAAATGTTAGAGATTGATGGGGAAGAAAGGCAGTCAATAAAGGCAAAAATTCCCCTGTGAGAACACGAAAAATACGCATTTTGTTGKKTTTTTTTTTTYCTGCAAAATATAAAAAATAAATATTAATATGACATTTTCACACACACAAAAATAGGAGAACTCTTTATTACAAGCTTTATGTTGGAATTCTATTACTATTTCTTTGTTTCACACTATTAAAGTGAATTTATATATTTTATTTGTCAYATGGCAGGATAGTTTCATAGGTTTTTCCAGCTTTAAGCTACAGTGGTTTTGGTCTTACTGTGTCACTTGGTAAAACTTTGTCATTTAATCTCTGCCATTGTATTCCTCAGAAACAGTTCTGTTAAAGTGAATATATGACACCATAAGCAAGAAACCACTGTTTTAAGTCTTTTATTAAAAAAAGAAAGGAACAAAATCCCAAATCATAAAAGCCCTTTGATTGACAAATCCCACTTAGCATTGTATTTTAAATCAATTATTATTATTGAAATCTAGATAGCAAAAATATTACAGACAGCTCCAAGATGTGGGGTTCAGCTCTTTGTCTCGTACTGAAATATTTTCTTCAGAAGAATAACATCTTTTTGTCTGAACAGCCTAAGATTTATGATGCCCTTWGTTTTTAATTTCTGTGTTTTTATGTGTTTGGATTTTGTAAATAATGATGTAGTAGGTAACTGTTACATTTGTCCCCTAGCAACTCTTAACAAGTTTTTGAAACAAAACTTTTCAGTTTTGTGACATATATCCAATTCATCTGAATTTTCTTGAGCAATTTGGGATAAATATGACACATAGATATTCAGATAAGGGTTGTCTGTTATGGTACTACAAAGAAATATTCAAATACATATAAAAATACCATTAAACAGGTGTCTCAATTGTCCTAAGCAATACATTCAGGCTTTATAGGACCTAAAGAATTGTAGGGCATTTTACTAGGTAACGTTAACCAATTGCAATATGTAGTTTAACTGTCACTATAGTCTGTGCCTCTAGCTTATCTAAATTGTTCGTAATTATACTGTTTTACATTGGTGACTGTACTCAGACATCCACAYAGTATCTATCTCTCTCTCTAGCAGGAGACCTGGTCACTCCCCCATCTTTACGCATGAATTAAGTGAGCATGAAAAGCTTACAGATATTCCAGATTATCATTTTGGCCAATGCTGCTATAGTTCTGGGGTCCAAGGTGAGAACGCAAGGAAAGAAGGAAAAAAATGCTTCACAGTCCCTCGGGGAAGATACTCACTTTACACTGCTCAGGGAACCAAGGCCTGCCCTAACAAGGCAGCCAGAATTTCTCCTAGTGGAAATGGAATAAATCCAATGGAGTCATCTATATGCTCCACACTTTCCTCACCCAGGCGTGTAGGAGTTGTGTCTGGGCAGACTGGGTACAGTTTCAGTCTGTTCCAGACTTAGGAGAGCAGATGGGTGACATAGAGTCATATTTCCCTCCCATCTCTGATCCTGTGCTGAATCCAGATCAACATCTCTGTTTTCCATCTCATCACCCTCATTCCCTTCTTCTAGCCAGGCTAGTTATTTTCTCTCCTTCCCAGCCTCCTCAGGGAGATGTTGTCTTTATTTCAACAAGAGACTGTTGCCGAAAGTTTCCTCTAGGCATTGTGATAAAGAATGAGCGTTGGTCCAAAGTCAGAAGGAGGTATGGAGTATCTTTCTTTCCCCCCCTCCATCATATTCAAGGAGAACGGAAGTAAGCTTGTGCTAAAAGCAGAATTTACTTGTTTGTAATCTATTTTAAAGGGTGGGGAGATGGCTTGTTAGAGTAACCTTGTACCCCAGGGATGACAATATTATCTTAACAGGGGAGAGATGTTCATTTGAGCAGGGAATTCTGCCTTCAGTGTGCCTGCATTATTTTCTTTTTAAGAGTCCCCTCTCAAAATTGTTGCTGCTGTTGCTCTTCTGAACTCCTTTGAAGCGTGGGCAGGTTTCTGGCTCTAACGGCTTTGATTCCAGATTATTCTTCATGAGGAACCCAATAATACTTCTGTGTTCATGTGGCCTTTTTTGTCTATTTCCACCTTTTCACAACACATTTTTCACCTTTTTTGATGCTAAAGTGCTATGGGGAGAGCTGGGGTTGTTTTATTCTTGGCTGTAGCTCTTTATTCCATAAAGCGTATAGAAAACCTGAGGGAAAAAATGGAAATACAGAGTCTACCAGTTATCTATGCTTTATCCATGGATACTGTTCCTTTCATGTTCCTRTTGAGTGCTTGTTTTTGTCTACGTTTACCTGGGTCATTTTTAAAAAATGTAAATCGCTCTTGTTACTAAGMTGTCTTAATCTCCCATCAAATCTATTTAAATTAGGTGCACTACAGGGCAACTCTTTACTTGGAAGGGGTCTAGAAACGAAATCTGTTAAGATCTAGGTTAAATTTAATATCAAAGTTATGAATAAACAATTTAGCAAGCAATCAAAAGTTACAATGAGACTCCTCATGGGCACTCCAACATTCGCTAACTTCTTTTGYATGCAAAGTAATCTGTGCCGTGTAACAAGTACTATATAAATGCAACTGCAGTTGAAGGATAATGCATTGCACAAGAGTGTGTACTTCTACTACCAAAATTGACTTTTACAGCCTTAAGCCCGGTCCTTTAAGGTTAAGCAAGATTATGCTATCTGTGATATTGATGCTGTTGTTTTCCTCTGGATGCTGAGTAGTATCTCTTACCCCTTAGATTTCATTCCTCTATCAACCTCACTATGTGATAGTTTATTGTTTCTGAGACCTGTTGTGTCTAACATACTGTGATGCATGACCACTACCCTGAACTCCCCTTGTAAGGACACTCATGGCAAGGGTGTATCAAACATGCCTTGTGTCACAGGGGGACGCCAGCGCTGTACGAAGTAAAGCCAACAGTGTGTAGAAAGGGTCCCACTGACAGAAATCAGGGCTCTTTCCGCAGCCCCCAACCCTGCTTATTTAGTCTAGCAGAATATAAGAGCATATGCACAGACAAACTGGCGTCCCATTACATTCCTCCAGGGTAAATAATTTATCAGGACTGATGCTGATTAAGTATAAATGCGGAGAGTGTCAGGAGTCCAGGTGACACAGCGGTGTGTGCTGGCTTTTGCCTCCAAGGAGTGCAGGTCACATTTCACCCTTCACATCCTCATTTGGGGAATGTTTGTGGTGCTTGTGTGCTGTTTTGTTTTGTTTTGTAACAGAGCTCTTTTAGAAGAAAACAAAATGTATTCGCTCAGGCTACAGTGTCATAGCACACATTTAGTCCTAGAGCATGTATTCATTAGGAGATAATTACCTTTAGTTGGATCTTCAAACCACTGATTTTATCCAAGCCTCTTTATAAATCTTGCTGTTTCAGTCCTCCCTCCTGAATCCATTTTATTCCTGGGTTTATATCTGTCTATTTTAAAAATGTTCCCGTTCATTTCTGCCTTAAGTCCACAGGCTTTAACCAAGTTAAAGGTTGTGCACATGTAACTTTAGTCAGCTGGCAATCCTCACTGCACTGTATAGGTGTAATAYGGGCACTGAGGCAGGCCTTGGGACTCCAGTAGCTCTCAGGACATCCACAAGCCAGATTTCKTAACACCTGAAGTCCTGATGTGGATGTAGTCAAAGTGTCCAGGCCACTTTTCAGAATGGATCGCAGCCAAATGATTCATTTGGCTCTTGCACTGCTCAGATGGGAAATGCCAACTGCTCTTTAAAATTCTAGGCCTAAAACACTGCACATATTGATACAGAGCATGCCTGAGTTCTGCTGATAGCAGCCACTTAGAAGATCTTTGTCAAATATACAGTTTAATTAGATCAAAGGTGTATCCCCTACAGAGAGGGCAAAGAGGTCAGGGTGGGACCTTCTGCAGAAGCTTGAGCTGCTAGTGGGTGTCCAGAGAGATGAGAGTTTTGACTGCATGGGAATCAGCAGGGACAGCAGCTGGAATGCACAGCTGGGGAAAGGGATGGGAAGGAGGCTAAACCTCTTTTTAGAGCTCTGCTGATCAAGGAGTTCTAACCTAGTGCTGCCAGGCTCACTTTTGACATGCTTCATGATGTGGCTTTGGTCATCCTTAAGTCAGTCCTGATGTGGGCAGGAAGGAAAGTGCCTCTAATGATGTGTAGGGACTTCGGATGGAGGGATGAACACAGTGATTTTTAATAGGTGATATTTGTTAGATGGTGTGCCAAAAAATATGTACATCTYGGAGGATCTGGGCCTTTTAAAAGCAAGAAAACTAACTGTAGAAAACATGYGAGATCTAGTATTGAACAACTGATAGGGCCATCAAAGAATTCCCCATAACAACATTTTTGTGTCCACCAAAAAACGACTACCTGGGCTCTCAGCTGTAAATTGCATCCCCAAATCAGATATCAGAAACAGCTCAGCATTTTCTTACAGAAAAAGAGAGACACCCCTTTCCTTATACTCATGGTCCAGGCATGCTCAAAGTACATGCCTCTTGGAGTCYAAGACACTGACCTTTTGAGTTACCTTCCTCTATTTCCCATATAGCTCCATGTAAGTGCATTAGCAAGAAATCCAGTGGAATGTGCAAAAGTAACTTCCAGACTCATGGAAGAGAAGACAATCAGTTGTCTTCTGGCATGGAATATTGAGAGTRAAGCAAAACAAAGTCTTTAAACTAACCGAAAGTCTACCAATTGTTAGTAAAAAAAATWAAAAAAMAAAAATCACATTGGCTAACTAATATAAGACTAGTTATTATGGAATAGAAATGTGTGACATTGCACTGGACTGATTAGATTGACTAATATTTTTAATCAGACTGTATCCGTACTGTTGGATTTTTTGTTGTGTTAAATTGTGTTGACAGCTATGTTAGGGAAAGTATTCCAATGCACTCAATAGATGGGGAAAGATATAAAAGCTTACCAAAGAATAACTGGGAAGAAATCCTTTAAATAGGTGTAGAAATGAGCTTAAACTCACAAAAATTTGTTGGAGCTAGCCTTGACTTTTCCCAAATATTAGGAATATTTGAATCTAAAGTCCCGATCCTTCTCTGTTTGGAAGAATTTACTCTGGGGRAAAAAAATCATACGAGAGGTTTAAAATTTTCAAAATGTGTTGATGAAAACATTTTTTGTTTTTTCTAGTTTTGTTTTAATTTAACTTTTCAACTCAAGTATAATTTCACTYAAGTTTCTTTAAATCTGAATGCCAAAACAGTATTTTATATAAACAGCAACATTTTTGTTTGAAATTCCTGCAGTAAGCATTATTTTTTTGTCTGAACATTTTTTCCTCATGAAAAATGTTGGTGCCATGCAAGCTCTTTTTTCTTTTTGCTGGACAATCTGACAATGCTAATAATTTTGTCCAGTCTCTGAATTACACAGCTGTTGGGCTTTAAGTCCCCCTAATTCAGGTTTTCTTGCTTTGCGGGATTTGATTAATCAACATCATTATTTTAAGTTTATTGTGAAATGTCTGTTAAGTCTGGCAAGTGTTGTAGCCTAAGTGAAGGGTAAGGCTATCTAAACTTAGGATAGAAGACCATAAGAAATAACATCTCGACGAAGGAAAAAATAGACTCGGAACTTGCTTCTGAAATATTTCTTCATTTTTGTGTTTATATATAGCAGTCATGTTCATCACAGACAATTTAGAGGATGGGCAGAATACTGGCTCCGCTGTACATGTCTCCTTGACAAGGTGAATAAGAGAGTGTCATTTCAAGCTAGTTGTGAAGAGAGTGCGGAGCCCTCTTGGAAGTGGTACAAGGAAAGTCTGCATGCTGCACAGGAGTCAGTCTTCTYTGGAAACCTTTTATTAGTACCAAGCAATAAACTAACTAGTGTGTGTTCAGCATCATGAGCTACAGCTTGAGTGTTCCTCCCCCTACTCGGAGACTTGCCAGTAGGACTAACAATTTTAAGCAGTAGACGGCCGTGGAGCCGTTCGGGCCTGATCCTACAAGGTCTGCTGTCGAACRTGGCCTGTTATTCATCTCACGTAATGTACAGTGTAAGTCAGTTYGGGTTGATGCAGCCAACTTACCTGATCTACCCTTTCTGTGGGTGGTAGAAGTGAGCAACGAGTCCCTTGCCAATGAGACGCAGCAACCTTCCTGAGCATTTAGCTATAGCTTGTAGCTGGTTAAATCAGCCTCTGTCAATAGTCACCCAACRATGGGATATGCCATTGGCATTCTCTCAGAAGCCAATTCAGAGGCCTGCTCCTTGTGAAGGACTTGTAATGCGTTGAATTCAGTATTTGAGTGGATTTGGAATGTTTCTGGGGAAAAAAAAATAGAGAAAACCATGACTCATTCTAAGACAGCCATAAAATACAGCAGTGCCAGAATCATAAACTGTTGTCCATGAATGTATCACCCATCTATTAGAGACAGACTTCTGCCAACAGCTCTGCCAATAAGAGACAGACTTTTGCCAATAATTTTTTAAGGTGGAACATGCTGGTATTTATCGCAAAACTAAAGTTTGCCACTGGAAAGACACCGTGGCATTGTTTCAGATTATTTCCTCCTCCTTTCTCAGCAGCTCTAGATACTATGCTGTGGAGCAGTAGCCCTCTTGAATATGCTTTGTGGACATTAGGAGCAATAAAGGAAATGCAGGCAACAGATTTTCCAAAGTTTCCCAGAGGTCAGCACTGAAATGGGACCACCGGCAAAGAGACAGCATAAAAAATAAAGCCATGCTTCATAAAATGGTGTGTCTTGACATCCCTCATACAGAGTGTTCTGAGAAGCCAGAAAAATAATCTTAGAATTTACTGCCTGAAAATCAATAGAYTAATAGAACCAGACCTCTAGCTGAATCACCCTCGTTGCAAGCAACAACCTGTATTTTGTTGAAGCGGGTACAAAATATTAGCAGTTAAGGACTGAACGGGATAGATTGTTTTAAGCGGTGTTATGTGTGCTCACACAGAAKAAGGAAAAAACCACACATCCTCTTCCAATCTGTGATAGTCTGTATGGGGCATGCTGGGGAATGAAGACTGTGATCATTTAGAGCAGTGTAAAATCAACCATATTTTCATAGTGCTTGTGCTGGTTATCATAGTCTCTTAGAAAATATGGTAAYGCTGAGAATAACAAGTGATAACTGTAGGAGGGACAAAAAAGCAAGTCTGAGAGCTGATGTAAGGATTCCCAGCTTCTTAACTCTACGGATGACATAATTGCTGTCACCACAATCCATCGATGCAAAGAGGCTGGAAGCAAGCTGGCAGAAATACAAATTTTTCAGTGACTTGACTGGTGGAGTCATTTATTTAACTGTCCTTTTGAGCAATGTTAGGACTCATATAGGCTCCCCATAGAGCACATACTGTATATCCTCCCTATAAAATATGATGAAGCGCAGATCTTTTTGAGCACATTAGCAACCAGATCCAAAACAAGAGGGCTATAATTTTACAGTTACTGTGCACGATCTGTTCCCCCCACCCCTCCCCAGCCCCTTTTTTGGCTGTTACTTTTTAAAGCATGAAATATATCCTGTAGTGCAACCCTTCCTGAAAGAATATATTATCAGTGCTTCTGTGTAGTGGATGGAACTGTCTAAAGATTTCTGTTATGTTTCTAATTTTTCCAGTCTTTTTCAAAGTGTTTTGAGAACAAGACAAATCAAAATCACTTGAACTGGGAAATAGAAAAGGAGGAGCCAGAATTAAAAGCACTACATAATAAGATTTAAGTGACTATTAGGACTTTCAGTGGCTTAAACAATTCTAACAGGATGCTGGCTACAGTGCTTTTGATGCAAGGAAATAGAAGACTGTAAATATTTTAATTTTCAAAGCCAAGCTTTTTCATTGCTGTTGACTGTGGTTCAGGACCACCTAAGGAAAGTGAAAGTGGAAGTTAGGATGACTAGTGTCTCCTCAACTGCATAATGAGGGAAACATTGAATGAGATGTGGTGCTGTCATCTYATTATATCACCACTGACATGGCTTAGAGAATTTGCATGCTCTAACACAGTGAGGTGAAGTATTTTTTTACTGCATCTAKGGGACTGGCAGGGCAGCGAAACAGACTTTTTTTTAATTTCCTTTTTACACATTTATCGGGGGGGGGAAGGGGAATTGAAGCAGATAGGCAAGGAAAATATCAAAGGAAAAAAAGTTATCTGTCTGTTGTACTATGTAGGAGGGCTTGTGCTCCTGTAAGCAGCCTGAGAAAGTGGGAAGAGCTGCTTTGCTGTGGGATCTCCAGAGACTGCCAGTTCCATTTCTACTCCTAACGGAGTTTTCCAGAGGTGATAAGCAAATCAATGGGTTTTTAAGTAAGCAAGTATTAAAAGAGTTTTGTCTGAAGCTTGCTGCYTTAGACAGAACCTGTGTCCTTTGTCTGGGATTGTGATTCCATTTTCTTGGCAGCAAATATGAAGACCATAGAGCTTGTGGAGCATAGGGAAACTACCGCCTTATTCCAAAACAAGCTGCAGAGGTGGTATGGCAAAGCTATAACTTGTCATGTCCCTTAGAGAAACTGACTGTTGAACAAACTGATATTGATGCATCTGGGAGAGGAGTCTGACAGGGGACCCACATAAAAATACACAGTATTTGATGTTTGAAATGACAGGTGGCCATCTGATTGAAGCCCCTCCTTGTTGCAGGCCATGGGGACAATATCTCGCACACTTCAGTAGTTAAAATTTCAAAAAGAAGCCATGTGGTTGTAGTCAGGAGATATTCTGATCCGTTGAGTGAATTACAAAGAATGATCCAGTAGGAATTGGCCTGAAATTYGCTCATCTATCATTTAATATGCAACATGTTTTTTGCATTATGATTCATGCTGTCATTGCAATTGCTGTAACTATCAACTGATAGCTGACAGTGGGAGCCAACCTAAATCTCAGGGTAAACAGGGAGGGTAAACATTACCTTCAGAGGAGTTGTGCCTGCTCCTCTCCATCAATTAATTTAATTAGCTTCATGAAATGCCACGCACCATTCTTTGTTGTGTTGTCGACAGAAGATSGGGATTTTAAAGGATGTGTGAGTCTTCCTGCTATGTGGCATAAATCAACAAAAGTTTTGTGCTACAGGGGGGAAAACAGGCTCCTAGAGTGAAATCCTGGTCAGTGCTAGGAGCTCTGCTTCAGTGAGGGAAGACTCACTCCCTGACTTTCAGAGCTAGCAACCAAAGTATGAACAAACTTTGAAGTTGACAGTAAGGATAATCAGTTATATGTAAAAGTTACCGAATCTTCGCGTTTCTGCAGAACAAATTGAGATAATTGCTGTAACAAAAAAGGTGAAATGACACTTCTCAAAGGTCCACTATTTGAACATCATTGCTATACAACAGTGCTTACTGTGTTTTCTTACTGTGCTCCCTTTTTGCACACAAAMCCCCTGTTCGCTGTGGGAAGAATTTTGAAAGCCCAAAGAATGCAGGATCAGGTAGAAGTTAGGCATGGACATACTGGCTGTGTTTTTGGAACATGATATATCATTCCCTTGCTAGTTTCTCRTAATTCCTGGCTCAGAGAGTACACTTTATTCAGAGAAAGCAGCATAGCTGGTGTATGTCATTGGGACATAGCCCAGATGTGTGTCGGGGACATGCAGCGCGCAGCACTCTTGCTATTTGTTTTCTGAGTGCCTKTATGTCATGGAACTGCCCATACATAATTCAGATGTAAGTGAAAGCCACTTGCCTGAGCTCCCTTGTTGAGTCATAGGGTCTTTTTAACTTTGTAGAAGCTTGCAGTGGCAAAGGGCAAAGGTAGTTAGAAATGCCCTTGTCTTTCCTGTAGGTTGCATCTGTTTAAATTCCAGTTCCTAATCTGACCTAGTGTTCTCAGAGCCATATCTTTTAAAACTTTCCAGTAATATTAATAGGGAATGAGGCTAACCTGTGTCAATTTTACATAGCAAAGGATTTTCTCAGCTGAACTTTKAAGTATATACAGCACCATTTTCTATCACTTATCACTGTTGCATGTTTGTTATATAAGAATGATGTCTCTTCATTCCTCCCACTGCTACCTTGCATTCTTTGCCAATCTACATAATGATTTTGGAGGATGAATGAAGCAGCTCTGTCTGGGCTCTTAATGAAAGCTCCCTTTCTGTCTTATCTTCCATCCTCAAAGTAACTTTCTGATAAATTTGTTTGTTAGAGAGGGTAAACTGTTTGCTTCACCTCTGGTTTAATTATGATATTGAACCATAAAAAAAGCTTCATGGAAAAGGATGCTTGGTCAGTGCCAGAGCTGGAAAAATATTCCTGCATTTCTACAATTTACTTAAAACTTGCAATTGACTTCACCCTTTGGGATTGCTTCGTACACAGAATCTAGGAAAAAGTTTATTGGCAGAATATTTGCAAAAAGAGCGAAGTTTAGACTTGAAATAATTCCCCTCAGTTCAGGTTTTAAATAGCTAATCTGCTTATTTTCTGCTTGCCTGTTTGTGTAGTAGGTCATAAGCAACCCAGTCACAGAAGAGTGCTCTCTTGTGCTTGGTGCATACATGTAAGAAAATGATGGTCCCTGCCACTACAAGTCTAAATTTAAACCTACCCCCTGTCTGGATGTGTCTGAGTATGTGTCCTTTTTCACCCAGACATCTTGTTGAAATGGAAAGACTGTGGCCATTTGTCCAGGGTGTCTGAATGTCCCAGATGCAGTGGATGTGGTCGGTCCATGGGGCACGTGGAGAATGCAGGCAGGTACAGGCTGGTGGTCTGCACTTATCCAGTAAACTGGCCTCAAATCACTGATGCAGTGCATCATTGATAGGTATTTAGGAGGTGCTGTGCATGCACCACTAAGTACAAAAATAAATATCCCAGCCTATGGAGTTGAAGTCTTCAAGCCACAGTCTGAGACAGACAGCAACAACTGAAGCACAGAGAGTGACTTGCAACAAGCAGTTCAGAAAGAATCTACATCTAGCCAAATGGTGAAATTTATGCATGAGCTGAGAGACAATATAGTGCTCTGAGACTTATTTGAACCCTATTCAGAGGATTGAAGGGATGCATATGCCTTATGCTGGTCCTCCACAGAAGAGGAATGAAATTCATCCAGTGTGAATAGTTTTGAATAGAGAATGAATATTTAAACCACATGGAGACAACTGATGAATAGAAAAAGAGGATAAATTATCAAATTAATTAATATTAGTAGTGAGTGCTTACAAATACTGCTCATCAAGGACTAGACCTTTTGTTGCTCTGACTGGGTGGGCCCTTGCTGGTTTGAATTATCTTTGCAAGAAAACAATCATCAAAGAAGGCGAAACATATTTTAAGAAACCCTTTTAATACAGCATAACTCAGAACAAAATATACTATTGTTTAATACAGCTATCATAGGCACAATTCTGAATATGTAAAAGTTAGCTTCTTGGCTTGAAAACAGAACAATATCCTATTCCAATATATTTCTTTTACTTATTATGAGGATTTTTAGTCAAATATAATGTATTTTTTTGTAACAACCTGGAACATAGCAGGCCCATAAAAGTGGAAGAAAGAGCAGCAAGCCAAACACTAATGTTTGAATTTTGTGAAGTAGTACTGAATAATGTATTTCTTTGCTTTTTATCAGTACCAGAAAATATAAAATGAACTCTTAAGTGTAAACCAAACAGAAAACAATGTAGAAGTTCTACACCGTAGTCCAGAAGATTTTGATGCCATCGTGACTACTCTTTCTGAATATTGTGCAATCCCAAAATTTTAATCACTTTCAACTTCTTTAATGTATGATACTCTCCCTTTTAAATTTTGAGATTTTGTGTAATGCCTGAAGTCAATAAAGAAGAGGTTTTAGGGGTATTTAAAATAATTTCTAAATAATTTTTAAATTTGTTGATGAAAAACTTCAAAAATATGTTTGTACTTTAAGAACAAAGCATGCATAATTTTTTGATCATAACCAAAAACTTCTGCAGTGTAATATTCAGCCATTCACTCTAATAATTTCAATTTCAAGAACTACGTTGTTTCATTGACAAAAATTTTTGCACTTGCAATTTGTAAATTTTTACATCTTAATGAAGATTTTGAAGTATTTAAGTGCCCTCAGATCATCAGAACTTTGGATAAAAAGGAAGCCTGCAATCTTTGGTTTTATGAACCGCACCCAGAAAAAAGTATTTCCAGATGGAACTATTATGTTTATGTGACTTAATTTTTCACTAAATAAGTTATTCACCCCCTGTCCCTGTCTTCTCTCTAGGTTTCCCAGCTTCAGTTGTGGTCTGTCTTCCTTAGCTGACACCTTGTAGAGTGTAATTTTATTTCAACACGGTGCTTAACTGATGCTTACATTCTCTGTACTAACATCAGAGTTTTCAGTGATGTCTGTTACTGGCCCAGCTTTATTCCCATTGAGGTCACTGATTCCCCTCCCTCCTTCCCCCCAGGTCGATGATAGTAGTTAGGCCATTATCAAATGAACTCTGAAAATTTGATGTCTCTCTTAACTGTATGCTGTCAGAACAGTGGTCCCATCCTTGATATATCCCAAAGTAGTCATATTTGTGTTTAGTATAAATTAAAACTCTAGTTTATGTATCCACCTATGCTTTCTTCCCAGCCTCAGGTCAGTTGGCTGAGAAGAGATCTTGCTCTAGCCTCTTAATAGCTTTATTTTTCCAAACCAGTTTCCTTTCAGCTAGATTGGATTTTAATACAAGCCTTTGGTTTCAATATACAATGGTGTCATCATGTTAGCTATTGGCATCTTTAGCACTTTGGATTTCTTCGTAATAGCACTGCAATCTATGCAAAACATACCTTCTCAATTGCAGAAGAGACTCTGACCTGTGAACTAGGAAAAAGTCCATGTGCTGTGGTCTAGAGGATAGAGATTACAAATATTGCAAATAAATGGGTCAGAGATAAGAGATGTGCTGTGAAGTGGCTGTAGCCCCTCCAATAGTCTGGAAGGTGAAGCACAGCTGAAGAGGCTGGAAATGTTTGCAAGAACAAACAAGGGAGGGAAAGTCATTTAACCTTCTCGGGGAAGGAAGCATGGGAGCTAGCATGGAATTAACAGCTAGTGTGTGGATCCAAAAAACCCGACGGGACCAGAGTACGTAAAAGCAGGAACAAGAGCCAGGAATGGAAGTGGAGGTTTGAGTCCTCTCCTCAACATCCCACCCATTGGCTGACAGGAACGCTACCCCTGGGTTCACTGCAGCCTCCTGCCTCCAGCGCGGGGCTGTGACTGCATCGGGCTCTCCTTGAGGGGTAGAGGATATCCTCCTTTTACTTCACGTGGCCCTTTTCTTTCACCTGCTCCTGTTTTGTTCTTTTTCATCTTAGTTACTGACTTTATTCTTCAAAATTTATTTTTAGTTGTTCCACATTATACTGCATTTAACTTCTGCATGTCTTAAGTCACGTGCTTTTTTGGCTCTTCTTCCTTTATTGGAAAAGGCAGCGTTGCATAGTAGATCTCTGATAAGCTGATAGACATGTGCCCCGAGTCAGCGATGCGATATTAATCAACCTGGGTTATGCAATGATTACGTATATCAGTACAGCACGAGTCACTCTTCTGCAAATAGTGCAGACTTTCACCCGGTTGTTACCTTACAGCTTTCTGTCCTTTTATTTTCTTGTTTGGGTTTATGGTTGGTTTTTGTTTTGACATTATGGTGTGAGACTCCATCAGATACACCTTTTAATTTTCTTCCTAATTATTTTGTTCCTTTGGAAAGCAAAAAATACAAGCTTATACAGCTGAACTTCCAAATGTCCATGATGCAACAGATAAAACTTTTTCAAATAGTTACAGAAGTCATCTTTTCTTGTAAATTGCATCACGACTGCTTTGAAATCCAGTGGAAATAATTAAAAAGTGGCGAGAGCATTTGTTGCAAGCCCATCTTTAACATATTAAAATCACTCCTGAAACAATACTGGCTATGGACAAAAGGTAGTGTTTCAAGAAGAAAATACAGAAGAAAATAAAGAGTTGGCCTGCCACTCCCAACACATGCATGCGCAGGCTGCCACAACATTTTTGTAGATTGTCCCATCTTGAAATCACCAGAACGCAAAATAGACACTTGTTTTATTTTCCGCATTTGAAGTAGCTAGGTGATGTCAGAGACCCCCTTGTTAAAAAATATGAAGTGGACTCAACAAAAAGGTGAATGCAACTTTGTGCATCACTAATTCATAGACCAATTTACTGCTGGTGGATATGGAGAGATATGGTACCCCTAGCTTTTTCTCTGGAGTTTGCAATTAGTGTAGGAACGTATGTATGAACATGTGTGTGGCAAGAAGGCTTTTTTCCCGTGTGCAAATCAGACACACTTTCCCAATGCAGTGTGCTGCAATCCTTGCTCAGAGGTGTAGGACTCCCATAGATAGATTTATCACTGGAAGACAGCTTATGGCACTGAAAAACAGAAAAAGAAAAAATCCCTTCCAGTGTAACAGCAAAACTATTCTTAATGATTTTTCTATTAGTATCAGTGGCTAATGAGGTCTCTTTGTGGCCTGATTTAACTAACTCCTCGTGAGGTTCTGACAAGGTGGGAAAAAATATTTATAGATCTCGAATACTAACCGCGGGCAATAGTTTAATTCCCAACAGCAGAGGTATAAAGGTCTATAACTCACAAGTGGCGAAGCCAGAAGTACTGTCAATTACAAAAATCCTATTACTCACATCTGAGCAGGAATGTGCTTTATTACTTGCTGCCATAAATTTCTGGACTCCATCGCTTATTGCTTTAAATACACGAACTAATTTTTACTTTTTTGTGCATGGTTTTGTGTATTTGGCTAGTATTGAAGGCAATGTAAGGAAAAGAAATTAGCTATGCCATGGTGAGACATATCACTCCATGTGTTAGGGTTTGTCTTTTTCTATGTTTTGCAGAAGAAAGATTACCTGTTTTCTCCATTTTCTCATCTCATGCTGAGTTGTTGGGTTTTTTTGTTTGTTTGTGGAGTTGTTTTGTTGCTTTTTCCCCTGTGGGGACATGAGATCATAGATATCCAATCCACATTAAGTAACTTAACTCCTTAACTTAAGGAGGTTTTCCACTGACTGCTAAGGGGAATTTGCAGATTAAGAAAACCCTTGAGTTACCTAAGAAGGAGGACATTTTTGTCTTAATATAGCCACCTACTCTCTAACTGGACCTTTATCTCTTTACACGATGCTGTTTTGAAGACATGAACAAGATCTGCAATTGTGATCCTGTTGTTGCCTTCAGGAGCAATAGGTGGACTTGCAGGCTTGGACAGGGTGGCCATTCCCCATAGATGCAGACCTGGTGTGTTTCCAGCCACATGAAGTGTTTCCAGAAGTATAATTTAAAGTTAATTCAGTTCCAGGTCTGGGCTGGAGTTTGCACTTGTCTTCTTTCCTGAAAAAAATACTTCAACCCATTTTTGCATCTGTAGATGAATGCAATGGTTTTGATGTTTTAAGATTAAAAAAAAAAAGGGGGAGGGAGGGGAAGAAGAAAGGGGAAGAAGAAAAATCATGCTGGGATCTTAGACTTTGTGTTTAAAACCAGCCATCCCTTTCTTTCTCCTCTCCTCCCCCCTCCCTCGGTCAATAGTTTTGGATCCTACGTAAGTGCAACAGACATGACTGATTTAGACAGGAAAAAATGTGGAATGCTTGCTCTGTAATTTACTTTAAAACAAAAATAAAGTGCCAAAAATAATAGTCTAATACCCAAGATGATTACCTTTTCAAAGGGATATACTTTCACAGTAATTACTGCATGTGTAAAAACAAAAGGGATTTTTTACAGAACAAACTGGCTGATAGTTTAACATATCCCACACATAATGACTCCTCTGAAATCTTAAAGAATACAGTATAAGTCACATTATGCTGCTGAAAACATGCATGTGAACTTTACTGAGGTACTTATGGAAAGTCCATCTCACATCATCTCACAGTTTTGAGTTATGTTGGTGATTCTGACTGTAAATGCTCATATATTACTGTGAACACGATTTTAATTTGACATGCTACTCATTGTAATCACACCCAACTGAAAACAAAGACACTTACCTGTCAGGTACATAATGGAATATATTACAGTTTCTATAACAGTTTCCTGTAACTAACGTAAGAGTTTTATAAGTTGCTCATGACTATTTTATCTTTGATATACTGCTATGGTAATCCCCCAGTAATGGGATAAACACAGATAGGATCTTATAGTCATGAAATATGGCTCTCCGATAACCATTTATGGAAAATGAATCACGTTAGCAGACAGTACCATATTTCATTATCTCCTGCATGTATTCAGTTGGGCAGAATCTAGATGGAAACTTTAGAATGCTAAAAAGCAAAAAACCCCAAACCCCCCAAAACCCAATCAAACAAAAAATAAAACCCCAAAAAACTAATGCAGGAAGAATATTCACTTCTCAGACCACTACTGACATGACAGGACTTCACAAGTCCACAAGATGAGATAGACTGCACATATCAATAGCTGCATTGTAGAAAATCAGTGCTTATTTCCTCTTAGAGAATATAACTCGATTAGAGATTATAATAGATAATCAAGGCCATAATTAAGATGGACTGAGACAGACACCATTGCTTTTGCTGCCATACAGAAAGAGATTCAGATCTGGTGGAGACAGGAGAGTAGGATGGAAAAAACTGGGGAAAGTGAGACTGTGGAAGGATAGCAAGTTGGAAAAATGATAAGAATGGTCAACATGTGCTCCCCTGAAGGTACCTTTCAACCTAAAGGAATTTTGTTTCACCAGCAATGATGTCCAAGGATTGTTGTCATTGTGGGCAGTGTTAGATGTAATCCTGTGCTATATACATCAGATGTGGTTCCAGATTTGAGTATAGATCTGTATCCACGTTTTCCTAAAACATGAGAGGCCGTGACTGAGTTTCAAACTACAGTATCTCAGTTGTTTATTGTTCTTTCTCAGCAGTGGAGAGTTTTGTGCCACTATTCCCCATGTATAGTAGTGTGCAACCAAAATCAATGCCAATTTTTTTCCACATTATCTTTTAAAAATTTTCTTTTTATACCCTAGATATGTGGCAGCTCTAGTTTCCTCCAATAAGGTAACTGGACATCTTTTTTATTTTAAGTACTACCATGCTGTAAATATTTTAAGACATCTGCTGCTATTTCAGCCAATTGTACCTGGTAATTTGAGAATGAAGCATGTGAGAACCACAGCGCTATTTTGAAACAAATCAAAAACTTACTAGGTCGTAGTGTTTTATAGGAATTAAGCTGTGAAGAAAACTGTATTTTTCATTGATAGAGTCCAAGTATGCAAGAWTATTTTTTTTAGTAAAAGCTGTGTTAAAACAGACAAGACATAGGAAGTACCTTGCTAATTATCATCAGATCTCCTCTGTCTCTCTAATTCCTTTAATAAATGAAATGTGCTTAGTAGATTGTTAGATATATATTTGTTGTTCTTGTCTTCATTGTCCTCGTGTCAGGAAATAAGTAAAATACTGAATGTAACCGTTGGTCAGAGCAGTGTTAGTGGCAGGACCCGGCTTTGGAAGTCCTTTTGTGGGCCTTTTGCATTGCTAAATGCAGGTTCCTGAGTAAATGTTTGTGTGAAAGAAAGACATCTTTTTTGATATTTCCTACTGTTTGGTTGTTTTGCCTTTTAAAATTTGTCTGAATTAAGGAAAAGATAGAATTATTGGTGGTGGCACTAGGCTGGCCCTAACCTAAAAAAAAAGATGGTGCATGTGAGAATTGAAAAAAATTGGCATTGTTTCTTTATTCTTTAAATTCCATGTTGCTGCAAAATATATCTATTTTTCAAGAAGGCATAAAAATTGTACTGTGCAGGTAAATAAACAGAGGCTTSATTGAACCTCTTTAACTTCCTATGTATTTGAGAATTGCTTAGTAACTTTCTTATTTGGTTTCCACCACTACTTGAGATTTTTGACTGCTGTACAGAATCTGTACAGGGATCTGTACAGAAAAACACAGGGAACGTGTTTTTCTCAGTTAGGAATAAGCAACTGTCACAAGAATAAATATATTCATATCTAACATCAAGGAATTGGTAGGCAATTTTCTGTAACTATTTTTACTGTGATATTTTGTTCCGTAATAAGTTTGCTGACAAGTTATTTTTCCCCACAGGAGTAGCAGATTCAGGGAAATTAGAGATGGAAAAGACCTATTAGGTCATCTTGTCAATTTTCCTGCCAACATAAGATTGCTCCTTGCAAAGAGTTTTTTTCAGTATTTCTGTCTGCTGAGCCATATGAAAAGAATCAGAGTATACATTTTCTGGTGTAATAGCAGCAGTGAGCAATGAGGAGCTGCTATTTAAATTCTTTTTTGGGGCAAGGATGGTCAGAACAAGCTGGAAAGAAATTCAGGGTAGTTCTTTACAAAGTAAAGAAAATTTAATGGTGAAGCAGGAGTAAGGAGTGAGTTTTTATTAACTTTATCACAAATTACCCACTTTGGTAATTCGATTATTTGATTATTTTTATTTGCAAAACGTGCTTGTTGCAAGGTTCTGGCTGCACGTACAAAATGTACACATTGGGCCCCATTCCTCTGGCCATTGCTCACAAAAACTGTCCTTACTTAGGAATGTAGCACCACAGATTGCATTGAGGCTAGTCATAGGAATAGTAACTGTTTGTACAAATAATAGTTTTCAGCCATGATTGTATTAGCTGTGGGAAAAAAGTAATATTGAGAGCTGGGTAGCAAATATATTTTCTGCTCTGGGAAACTTTTCCTGTATCAAAAATGTTCCTGTTGCAGGGGGGGGCTGCAGGGGGGGGAGGCGGGAAACAACTTTAAAAGTTTTCCATCTTGCAAGGAGAGTGTGGGTGTACTTGTGCACTAGCACAAACATGCAGACCAGCCAACACCCCTGTGCTTGGGGCACGTATCCAGCTCTGCGCTATCTTTCAGCAGCCTCATGAAGGCTCTTCCAGGGCAGATCTCTCCCAGGATCCTCTTTGCAGCTATGGAAGCTCCTCCAAGACACTTAGTTTTTTTTATGCAAAGCGGGGCAGCTGCAGTGAGACCGAGTGCCCCCAGTATGGCCTGATTTTAAGAGTCTTAAGTAGGATGTGAGCAACTATCTCTAAAGGAACTCTGAAGCCAGGTCTCGCATCCCCARCGAGCACTGTAACCACCTGTGAGCTGTTGGCTTTCCTTGATTCTCACAGTTTCACACTGGGACTCCAAGGCTGTTTTTTCTAAGAAAATCGCATGAGAACTGGTATGTTCCCACAGTGTGTTTCAGCTTCAATGAACTTACTCCATTTTTTCCATTAAAATCTATTACACTGAAACATTTGCCACTACCTCTATTTCTCCAGACTGCCAACCCATAATGTCTTATGCTAATAACAAAAAAAGGGTTTTCTAAAGCTGAAAGCAACCTACATAATACTACTTTGAATACAGAAACTTGGCCTGTTCAAAAAGGCAAATTCTGCAACACTAAGATGCATCAAAAGTACCAAGCAGGTCTTTCCTGCAGCTGTTGCTTTCCTCAGGTGGTATTTCTGGGTATTACAATATGTCAGTTTATATGATTTATTAGGAGGAATTTATTAACTTWGCAGTGACTAGCTGTGCTCTCCTTGCAAGAAGTAACAAAACGATGGATCTGGCTGCTGCAGATAGAGTTGTCTCTGAATGGATTCAAACATCGATGTTATAGCTAAACACATCATAACAGATTTTTTGCTTACATATTTACCATTACATGATACTTCTAAAACAGATGAAGGAAAAATGCATATATCAAACTGAAACCAATTGCTGCACTTCTTCACTATTGTAATCCTATTCTTGCGTGTAAATGCCTCTGGCTGCATCCTGTTTACCACCTGCTGTATAAACAGTGTACTGCTTTTATTTGCTGACTTTATTTACTCAAGAAGGCCAATGCAACATGACATCATTCACATTATCGTTTTTTCAAGTCCATTTAATAAAATACTTAAATTTTTGTTACTGGTTATATGTGTTAGTATTAGCTTCTATGGCTTGCAATGGATTTTACATGATAATCTGCACTGTGACATTGAAATATGCATGCCATAACTCCTTTTGTTTGTCAAGGGGTGGTTTTGTTTTGTTTTTATGATTTGTAAGTACATGACAACATTTATGATAATATAAAATTCAGAATGAAGTTACGTCCAAGTTCCAGATGAATATCAAAAGACACAGTGTGTAAAATACATTGTAATCTTCGTCTAAAAGTGGTGGCTGGCTTGGTATGTGAAAAATTCAGGAAACAGTGCAAATATTTAACATATTACTTCTGGGTATTCCATGTCTCAGAATTGATACCTTATAAAGAAGATTGTTGAAAAGCAAGAATTACTAAGTTTTGCCTATGACCTTTACAATAAGGATTTTTTTAATATATATTTTTTTTTTAGCTTTTACTCAGGACTTTTAACAACTTGATGTTTTGAAAGAAGTTTTAAATTCTTGTTCTTGTCTTGCAATGCTGCTTTATCAACAGATATGTATGCAGCCAGAGGCAGATAATGCATATTATTCAGTTACTTTGCCTCTGGGATCTCTTAAAAAGCTGTCTGAAGAAATCCAGCTATAAAAGTAACCTCTTTCCTTGTTTCACTGGTTGGTTTTTAATGCTGTTCACCTGCAGGGTCATTTTGAATTCAGTGGGAATTTCTTATTCTTTCATGGAGAAGTGGGAGCTAGTTTCTTCTAAATAGCAATGCTTGAACACATGCATATATGTACTCTGGACATAACTGCATTGCCTTCAGCAGTCCAGAGTACTGGGTAACTTAGAATAAAGGTGAATCCAGATTTTTATATCACCAATTTGTGAAATTGCTAACATGGATTTTGATAAAGGGGGAAAAGCTAAGATCTGGTGAAGGGAAAATGGAGGGAAAGGCAGCCCTGCGTCCTGTGAGTTAAAAGTGCTAGATCCTGCCATACTAATGTTACAGATTTAATTACTGGTTTTCTAGCAAAAAAATAATAATKTAAAAAAGGAGAATCTCACAGTGCAAAGTGGAATGTCACGCAAAAAAAGAAGCGTAGGCTCCAAGGGTCCCAAACTGGCAGGCTGACTATGGGGCAGCACTGGTAATGCAGTTATGAAAAGGAAAGTGCAAGGTCTGTGTTCACTGAAAGAAGAATTTCTAGAAGAAATGGTGATATATAGTGCCATACAGCACATGCTAGTTTTGTCCTGGTTGTGAAGCCACATAAACAGCTGTAAAGCCTTTTCCACCGTGTTTGAGGGAGATGGCTCAAAACCAGAACAAGTGCAGAAAAAAGATGTCTTTTTCCAGTCTGAAAAACAGAAAACTAAGCAGAAATGACTAAAAATGCATGCAGTGGGTAAATGAAGTGGAAAATAAAGAACCATGCAAGATTGAGATGGGCCAGAGAATATATTATTATTGACTTAGGATAAATTTAGGCAGGAAATTAAGTCAAGTTTCCTGAACATTATAGCACTGAAAGTCTTCCAGTGGGAGAGAAGGTGGAGCTACAAAAGTTTGTTAACCTGAAGCTACAAAAGTTTGTTAACATACCTCTGAGAGTGGGCGACTAGATATGATGGTGCAGGAAACTGCTTTCCACCTTGTGTTCCCCTCCTTATTACCTGTAAGAGGAGAGTAAGGCAGAGTTGCTGAGGATGGCAGGGACCTCTTGAGATCATCTGGTCCAAGCCCCCTGCTCAAGCAGGGTCACTCAGATCAAGTCACCCAGGACTGTGTCCAGTCAGGTTTTGAATGTCTCCACAGATGTAGACTCCACTACTTCTCTGGGCAGCCAGTGCCAGTGCTCGGTCAGCCTCACAGTAAAAACGTTTCTTGATGTTCAGATGGCATCTCCTGTGTTTCAGTTCGTACCCATTGCCTCTGGTCCTGTCACTGGGCACCACTGAAAAAAGCCTGGCTCTGTCTTCTTTGCACTCTCCCTTCAGGTATTTATATACATTGGTAAGATCTCCCTGAGCCTTCTCTTCTCCAGGCTGCACAGTCCCAGCTCTCAACCCTTTGATGCTCCAGGTCTTTAGCCATCTTAGTGGGCTGGAACTCTCTCCAATATGTCCATATCTTTCTTGTACTGTGGAGCCCAGAACTGGACCCAGCACTCCAGATGAGGTCTCACCAGTGCTGAGCAGAGGGAAAAGGTCACATTCCTTGACTTGCTGATGATGCTTTTCTTAACATAGCCCAAGATGCACTTGGCCTTCTTTGCTGCAAGGTTGCATCAGCCTGCATGGACAGCTTGTCATCCACCAGGACCCCAAGGTCCTTCTCAGCAAAGCTGCTTTCCAAACGGTCCTCCCACAGTGTGTACAGGTTCCTGGGGTTATTTCTCCCCAGATGCAGGACTTTTCAGCATTTTCCCTTGCTAAACTTCATAAGATTCCTCTCAACCCACTTCTCCAGCCTGTTGAGGTGCTTTTGAGAATCACAGTACAACCATCTGGTGTGTCAGCCACTCCTTCCAGTTTTGTATCATCTGTGAACTTGCTAAGGGTGCACTCTGTCCCAGTCTCCAGGTCACTAATGAAGATGTTGAACAGTATCAACCCCTGGGCTACACCACTAGTGACTTGCCTTCAAGTGGACTTTGTGCCACTAATCACAACCCTCTGGGCCTAACTGTTGAGCCAGTTTTTAATCCACCTCACTGTCCACTTACCTAACCTGTATTTTGTCAGCTTTATTATGGGAGAGAGCATCAAAGGCTTTACTGAAGTCCAGTTAGACAACATCCACTGCTCCCCCCTCATCCACCAAGCTGGGCACCTCATTATAGAAGGCTATGAGGTTGATCAAGCATGATTTCCCATTAAAAAATCCATGCTGACTAATTCCAATCACTTTCTTTGTCTTTCATGTGTTTGGAACTGCTTTCCAGGAGTATTTTCTCCATCACTTTTCCAGGGACTGAGGTGAGGCTGACCAGCCTTTAGTTCCCTGGATCTTTGTTCTTGGAGATAGTAGTGACACTTACTCTCTTCCAGTCTTCAGGAACCTCTCCCAGTTTTCATGACTATTAAAAGATAATTGAGAGTGGCCTTGCAATGGTATTGGCCCGCTCCCTCAGCACTCATGGGTGCAATCTTTCAGGCCCCATGGACTTATGTATGCCCAGTTTAAGTGCTCCCTAACTTGATCCTCCTCCACTGAGGGTGTCTTCCTTGCTCCAGGCTTTCCCCCTGGTCTCAGGGGCAGAAGAGAGAGAAATATCAATATTGCAGTACTGTCTCCATCACCTTTGATGGATTTTGCAGGAGCTCCCCAACAGAGCTGGTACTTAAGGGTGAGGGAAAGGTGTGGGGCTAAAGCAGGGGCTTGATAAATATTTATCGTTTCTCCTCTGTCAAAGAATGTTATTGCACCCCATTGTAGTTAAAGCTGATTAAGATGTGTTGTCTTCCTCATTTGCTCAGAGTGGTATCTGGACTAACAGTGAGAAAAGCAAAGCAGGTATCGTCATACTATGTAAAGGATGTGCCCGGGAGGTAGAAAAGAGGTACCGGGTAGAACATCTGTGCAAGTGGAACAGGCCAGGGGAAACTCCATCAAGGGACATTTCAAAGTTCCTTGTCAAAGATGTATATTACTTCCAGGCTTTGCATAGACTGACTCTAGCTCTTTAAAATCTGACCCACATATATGTTTGTGTAAGATGAAAAGATTATTGGAGCTGTTTTATATTTCAGAACACAGTTTTGGGGATTGCATGTGGACGTTGTGATTCATAATCTTACATTGTTTCAGGCTTGGCAGTGCTGTAGCAGTAGACCTTTAATTTTCTGTTGGTCATTTATCATATTTAAGATGTATACCTCAAAGCTCTATACTTAAATTAGTGAGACCCCAATTCAATTTAAAGCTTACAACAGAAAGAAGAAAAAAAAAGTTTTTTTACAACAGTTTTCCCCCCTGAAAAGTTCTAAAGCATGTAAAAAGCAGAAGTTGTCTAGTAGTGACATTGTTGTGGTCCAGACGTTTCTGAGATGTAAAACAGCCTCTGTTGAAACAACACAGCAGTAGTGCCCAACTTGAATTATATGTAGAATTTAGGTCGACAGCATGGAGTTTAGATGAGTCATTCAGGRCCAAATCCTGCTTTTCTTGCTGATGCAGATGGTTCCTGTGACTTCCGTGTGACTCTTCRTGTGATTGAGGTAAATTTAAAAAATGGTCTTTTGAAGATAATTCTTTCCTCAACAAACTTCCAAGAGGTACTTTTAAAAAMAAAAATCGCTAGATTTTAGTCTAACACTTTACTTATGAGATATTTGTGAATGGCTATTGACACTGCATTTGTGAGAGTAGTATATTTACACAAACAAAAGCTGCATGAGCTGGGTTTGATTACCAAAATTTGCTTCAAGAGCACCTCCTATCTTTTCAGGCAATTTGCAAATTCAGTAAAAAAAAAAAAAAAAAAGGGCTGGTGACCAAGAGCTTACTTGACTAGTTAACTAAAATATAAGCATGCACTGCAAAAGTATAGCATAGTGGTAATTTGCTTTTTAGTGGGTTTGAATTTTACCTAGGTTTTAATCAGTAGGAGTGGTTCCTTAATTTATTCTTAAATCATCTTGTAGATAACACATTTACCTCAAAGCTCTAGAATATAAAGTGCAGTTCTGATGAGAATGTATTTCCAAACTGAAAAGATGAACTGAATGGAATGCTTGAGTATGTGATGCGCTGAGAAAGCTAAGTAAAGGTGATTTCTTTCAACTCACTTGGTTCAAGGTGAATACACTGTACTGACCCTATTGCTGCTTTGTGTGCAGCATTTCAGAGCAGGACCCGTTATAACTGTCTTGCAAGTTCACCCATTTCATACCGAGATCCAGAGAAAATCTTTCTTAAGGTGCCATTGCAAAGTTGGGTCGGGTATTTACTTTCCAGAAAACTTCTGTCTTCTGAGAGGAAGACCTGCTGATAACTTACCCAGACAAGCTGGATAGGTATTCCCTTACCATTATCCTAGTAAGTGTATTTACAAGGTCAGGTTTCTAGCAGAGAAAAGGAAGTTTATCTGGTGTTGATAGTACAGTAGGTTTTTACAGGGAGGTATTGGATTTCAGTATTCCCCTTTCCACCTGCATTATCTTTTACAGATACCAAATGACAATTGTTTGCTGACATTTTACTGAAGACTGAGTGAAAGAGTAAACAGTTGAGGGSAAAAATCCTTGCCTAGAGCAGCCGAAGTGGAAAGAGAAAAAAAAAAAGCATGCTCTCTTGGAGAGGTGGGGGTGTTAAAAAACAAACATGAAAATCATTCTTGCAATTGAATGTTTTCCCTGATATTTAAAAAATGTAAACCACTGCAGTTTTACCTCATAGCTCATCTTCTGATCCCAGTCTTCTGTTCTTTCACTTGTTTGGYCTTTTGCTGTCATTGTTTCTTTAAAACCTGGGATTTGTGGCCTTATCATATCTCAGGGTCTTATTGAGTGAGAGAGTATTTTCTTGACTGTGCAGAGGTCTTTCTAGCCTGACAAGGCYGGCTTAAAAGGCCCTGAAATACAAAGGTATTTTCGAGGGTGCAAAAGGCTTCCAGAAGATAAACATTTAAACTCTGTTTTTGTTTTGTTCTGCTACTTTACTTTACCATGGCAAGATGCCTGGACTCTTCTTTCGCTAAATGTGCAAGTAAAGCTAACTTGGCGTTTGCAGGCTCTCTTAAATTTTGGGCTCCGTTTGTCGGCTGCTAGACACCTTACCAGGGCAATGAACTGAGAGACAAAGAGAGTGAAACTGCAAATGCTGGCTGCAGAGGGAAGCATTTATCCCATCACAACAGCCCTTTGTTTTTCTTGCATTTGGACTGGGTATCTGGTTAAATGTCTGGATACACTAGTCATGGACACCTGACTTTCTCAAGGACAGAACTTGGTGAAATGCAAAGGTGTGTTTAAAGCTCTGGCTTGATGAAATAGCAAGGCCATGGCTGGCTGCTGCTAGTTAAATCTGTGAAATCCATAGACTAAACCTCTAGTTAAAAAAAGCTTCCTCTCATAAGACTACTTCATCTCTTCTTCCAGTCCTATAGAAACTAACATACCCTATACACTGTACTGTATCTTCATGTATACAGTAGCATTCGGTACGGCTGATTTCCAAGGGCAGCTTCATGAAAAGGTGCATTGTATTTTAAAAGAAGTCGAAAGTTAGTACTGAAGATTTAGTCAGAGTAGCAGGGGGATAGAGGTCATCTTCATCTTTCTCACTACTCCCCCTCCCCCCAAAGGCAGAACAGCACAACTGAAAAAGTTGTGCAACACCTGGTTTTTATATTAATATTACTTTTCATGCCATTCTGTAGCTGTGAGCCCGCAGAGGTCTGCACAGCTCACTGACGCCTGAGGCCCGGCCCCTCCACGGAGGTTTGGCTCGGTCGCTCCACAGGGCTCAATCTGAAGTCAGAAGAGGTGACTGCAGTGTCTTGCTGCCAGTGGATGCTGGGTTTCCGCTTTGCTTTCCTGGGAAACAATGAGATTCGTGTGCAGGAATGTAAAGGGGACTTTATTGCAAGCTGCTGGGTTATGCTGCTAGACAGTGCTGTGGAGACAGTGATCCACGATTTTGGGGCTGGGGAGGCAGAAGGTCCCCAAGCATTGCAGCCCTCTGACAAGCATTGTACAACCACACTGGGCAGTRAAGCCTGCTCCATCCTGCTACACGTGGCGTTATTGCAGGGCCAAGCATCTCTGTTCTTCAGGATTTAAGTTTTTGCCATATCCCTGTCTGGTTTGTTACTTGAGGTAACTCCCAGGATTGCAGAAAATAATATTTTCCTGCATGTGATGTCTGCTATTGATTTTGGAAGTTGTATAACCTTCCTTTCCCAACATTCCTGCTGCTCATACAAAAATGTTTCTTGGAGGAGAAGGGTGATCCAGTAGGAGGACAATTTTTCCGTAAACTGTGTCACTAAGGACAGCTATGTTTTGCCCTAGCTGCCCACAGCAATAGCCTGGCTCCCTTCCCCCGTGCTCCTGATGGGCTCTCCCACACTATCTCCAATTCCCTTTGCACACATCCCAGAGCTGACCCCTGTGTATCTCCCTTTCCTTCCCCCATCTCCTCAGCATCCTTGCGTCCTTCCCAGTTGGGTGCGAGGCATCAGGTGCTGCATGAGGTTAATGACTCATTGATGCAGAAGGGCACGTAGGAAAGAGTCGCTGGGAGCTGCTGTGSGTGTCCCTGCTGTGGAGGCACGACCAGACTCTCCTCCTGCTCTCCTTCCATCCTCAGCTTTCGCGACGTTTATGRGAACCTGGTATCTTTGCGAGTCCTACCTTTCCCCACCCTTGTCAAGCATAATTCAGACCAGCATATAGGTTCAAAACCGGGAGGAGAGGCAGATAGGCAGAGAGCATAATCATTCAAGCTTATTCCTCCGCAGAACTCAAGCTTGCAATGCTAAATTTGGAGAGTAACTGGTGTTATGTTTGTGGGTAAGGGGTTAGGTTAACCATTAACAGGGGAATGGRGTTCGTGTTCTTCCACCCGTGTTATTTTGCTCAGCTGCACACGTTGTCTCTGCCTCTCACGGCCTGTTCTCAGCTGATGGCAGGCAGCAGCACTGAGCAGAGCCCTTTCACCTTGGGAAGAACGTGCATGGCTGCACTAGGGTTCTCCTTGGCGCCTGTCCAATTTTGTTTCTGCAAAGCTGGACACCTATGAAATTTCCATTACATCAATATAGTAGTTGTTGCAGCAAAACACAGATCATTCAGCAGTGTTACAGAATTTGTTTGCATTGCCTTTTTTTCTTTCTTTCTTTTTTTTTTTTTTTTTTTTTTCTTGTTTGAAAAAATAAGCAAGCTGCATGGAAAGGGTGAACATATACCCAGGAAATAGTTTGCTGATAACATAGGAGCCTTCATGTCTGCTGGGTGGTGCCCTAAGTTTTCTTAACAAAGAAGTGAGTGTTAGTTCTTCAAATAAAAGTTACTTTTTGCACTCACGTAACTGAGGCTGAGAATTTCCAAGATGAAAAACTTGACTTTTTATTTATTTTTCTTCTTTTTTTAAAATGGGGCATAATTTGAGTGGGATCTCCTCTCCCTCTCGCAAACCCCTACCCCCCACATTGCCCTCCCCACCTTACGAGGATTACAGTATCCCAAAAACTCTTTAGCACTGTGAGCAAAGGAAACAGAAATGGCTTTGCATTATGAACTGAACAGAGATTAAGTTATTGGCGGCCTTGAAATAGCTCTTTCTCAACTTCCATTCCCATGAGGTTATCCACATAAAGTTGCTGTTTAGTACAGGGTCAGCATGATGAAATTTATTTGTTGAGTCTCTTCGGTGCCAAAGCTTTTGCCAACAATCTGATCTACCTGATAGTGGTACTATTTCAGAAATGTCCAGTCAGTAAAAGAAATGCAGTGTCTGTGGAGTTTCAAAGACAGCAGTAATAAGTAGGATCAGAGCAAAGAAATCAAAACAAAAATGCCTCTCCTTTTAATAAAATAAATACATATAGTAATTACTTAGACCATTTACAAGCTATGGAAAAGTAGACAATATTACTTTTTCATTTTACGTGCTGCCCCTGCCCCCAAGCATGTGGAATCTTTTTTATATAGCTGCATCAGTGTACAGTATTGGATGTGCTTGTGTCAACTGCTATTAAAAAAATTAAGTGTTTGCTAGCCCTTTCAGATAAAAATTGATAGCGTCAGATTAAATTGCAGGGGGGAGGGTATAGGACCAAAGGGTTAAGACAGTGTGGAATGTGGATTTTGCACATGGTATCTGTTTTGTTTCCTTTTGTTTTACTACATTTAAAGACCTCTCTGCCCAAACATTAGCTATACCAAAAAACCCACAGTACAGTATAGCTACATAAATTATACATGAAATAAGGGCTTAGGAGATGAAGTCTTGCCATTTTAAGTACATATGTTGTAAAACTATATATGCTTTTACTTAGTCTCCAAACTACAAGGGAGGGTTGTCTTTCATTTTATTTTTCAAAACCTTTAATTACCAACATCAAATGAAATGATGATAATCTCCTCTTTGTTTAGTCATCTGTGAAATGAGTTTATGGCAATGGTTTCCTCTCAGTYAGTACCACATCAAAACCCTAGTGTGTATGGGAGTAGTGAGACTGCGTTAACTACAGGCAATTCGATTTCCCATTTTGCATTTTATAAGGATTATTTATACAGGTATAGGGATACCAGGAGAAGCTTTCCACTCATCAGCCTGCCTTTATTTTGCTGCAGGCTAACATGCAACCTCGGGAAGAGTCCATCATACACCTGCCCACCTCTGCAGCTTGGCATGGATCACCTCGAGACAACTGAAAACCCCCTTCGTAGTAACCTCACTGCTCTGACCTCTGCTGTCCTACTGCTACTCTAAGATAATGTGATTTGACCATCATGCTTTCTGCTTACAGGTAAGTATTAGCCAAAACTGTTTAAAAAAAAAAAAGATGTCAACAAATTGCTTTCGTGTTCTCAGATTCATGAAATACGGCATTTGCAATGCAAAGGCCTGTTCTCATTTGTTGTATTGCAAAATAAATGTCTGGCAGGAAGCGAAGTTAGCCATCTGTGGTTTCAAATCTCTACATGCCCAGTGTGGTACACCGGCMGATAACGTTATGACATCTTCTTGGCCATCTCAGCTGGTCAGTTTGCTCTAACCTATACAGAGGGAGCGTTTTACCTGTCGCTCCACCTCCGCACCAAGGACTGCTTCTTCACGACTGCCTGTTGCAGCAATCCTGCAAGACAGAGCCACTGTGGGAGTTTCACGGCGGTAGCAGGGAACATAATTGATTTACTGAAGCTTAGGATTACCCCTCACTTGGTGAGCATGGGTCCTGCCTGGAAGGCATGCCTTTCCCTTTTTCCCTCTGGCCCTCTGGCTTTGGCTAYGGGGGATTTTCTTATATTTGAAGGTCTCAGAATGACCTTGGAGGCTTTTTGCTCTGAGATGGTGTTTGCTAAAGATAATACAAAACACATTCAACTGCCAGTACTTTATGCCTCTCTTCTTAGAAAGAACAACTGTATGGCAGGACTTTCTCTAGGCTCAAGCAAGGTAGGCACTAGTTTAAGGAAAGCAAACTCATGAAGGCAGTGAAATCACAGTGGTGTTGAGTTGCTCCCTGTCCTTATTGAATGGCGTAGGTCTGTGCAAGAGAGTGAGTGAGGCCTTGGTCTTGGGTAGCCGTGCGTCCCAGCTGCCGGTGCATCCAGTCCTAGTCAGTGCCTTGAGGTATTTCTGCCCTGACTCTTTCTTCACCCACGGGATGGCAAAATTTGGTGTTGCCTACATGGCTGAGAAGCTTGCAGCTGCCCTTTTGTAAGGCTGCACATGTTCAGGCAGCAGATTTTGAAAATAAGGTGGAGAACATAACTGTGTCAAGTGTGCCTGCAAGGTGTACTGTAACTTTGTTTAAGGGTTCAGGGTGGGCCTTATAGTCAYGGTTCATGCCAGGACTGTTTGTCATAATAGCAGTGCAAGGAACAAGTACAGTGTTGTCAGTATTATTTTAGGAATTTAATCAAGGGCCATATGCTGACTCAGTCACAAGTGGATGATATGGATGTCTTTTCAGTTCTACTCTCACAGAAATTGTTTTCACTCCCTCTTTCCACCTATTTTATCCTATATTCCTTTTGTATGCCATCCACTGTGCTCTGATTATATTCTAAATGATTTTTTCTCCTTCCATGATGTCTTGATTGTCCCATTTTTTGTATGTTCTTTTGATTGTAATTAGAAACCAATAACACTTTATTCAAACTAGTGGTGTCAGAGGGTTTGAAAAGTGCGCATGATGAATTAATTCAGACATCCCTTATTCAAAGAGAGAGATGTCAAGTGCCAAAATTTTWAAAAAAATCGGGATTTCAGGAAATTTTAGGATTTCATATTTCTGTATTTTACCAGTTAACATCAGAGTAAGACAGCAATAAATTATTACAAAGCTTCTGTTAGTCAGTCTCAGAATGGACACTGGTAGTTCAAATACAAGTCATCCAACCCTTCACCCCTTTGTCTTAATGATAGACTGCTTGGTATTTTCTCCTAAAGCTTTATTTAACCTATTGTGTGTTAGGTTTCCTGTGCCAAATCCTCTAGGCCTATTTTCATAATTTACATGATAAGATAAACAGTATTTGTCTGCTGAGGAAGGTTAAATTTCCTGCCACTTGCTTTATGTCTTATCTGTTGCTTCAAATAAGATAGAGGCAGATTCAGCAGATGAATAATATCAGAAATTTATTTTTGTGGAATGCATATTACTGGAGTTTTAAAACAAATAAACATTAAATAGTCTTGAGTGAAGACTATTGATTTTAACTGTTTAATTCTCTGACTTCTACTGTCCTTTTCGTAAAGGTTGCTGCAAACAGGCGCACATTGCCCAACATCCTGGGCTTGTGCTGAGCCAGTGCTCCAGTGCACCGTGAGGTGAAGCATGTCTGAGAGGCTGGGGGCTTCCCGGTGAGCACCCTTGCCCGCCCTGGGTGATGAAACCCAGGGAGACAGCAATAGACCTGAGGCGGCGCTGGGGAATATAGGGGGAAAGGTGATCTCCTCTGTAACTTGTCTGATGGCTTCAAAGACAGCCCAGGCACAAACAAGCTGGCACCGCAGGGCCAGGCACACTTGGGGATTCACAGCCACCCCACCTACAGAGGCAGGAGGTCAGCGGCTGCTGCTTCCCGGACCTGCTCCAGCTTGTCAGATTCCTCCAAGGCTCACAGAGAGCAGCCACAGTCTCGCTACAGGGAATGGGGGTCCAGGCAGCACCAGTGTCACCTTAGAGAGCCTCACAGAGAGGCCATGCCACATGCAGAGCAAACCTCTGAGAGCCTGAAAGATGGGCTGAGGCTGCTGTCAGTCAGGTTGATCTTTGGTGAATTTGGTTGTGTTCAAATTCCATAGAGGATGAAAGGCAGAGACAGTGTATATCACCAGATGGATAAGCATTAATATTAAACAACAGCTATACAGCTGGAGTATGTTTCTCAGTAGAGRTATAAACTCTATGAAACTCCAGCCCTCCAGAAGGGAGAGTGCGAGGTGGAGGGTTATTTGTTATTTCATACTTCAGTGAACTTTGATGGGTAGGAAACCAGTGTGGAGAACTGTGCCACTAATATGCAAAAGTGCAATAAGCTGGAAAACCAGAGGTAGGTAACTCTTAACTGTATGTGCTTTCCCCCCCATTCTCAAGCACCTCCCTAGAATGATATTACATTAAAAAAAGGCTTCTTGAATACTGCAAGTCCAGGTATTATGGTGTGGTGACATTTCTCCTTGGAATGGACTAAAGAGTTTTGTATCCAATACAAAAGAAACACACTGAATTTTGTATTCATAGGACTGTATATAGCATTGTTTGGATTTTTCCATGTTCATAAAACTGATAAGCAGAATTAGTTCAGGAGGATATTGTGCACTTTTCCCATTGAAAGGTTTGACGTGAGTGCTAAGGGGAAGAGAAAATTGGGCAATGGAACAGGATGGGAATTTGAAAACTTGAAAGTAACATGTTGGGTTATTCAAGTCAGAACCAAACAAATGGTAGTTACCAACTCCAAGTACAGCAATGAAGGACTAAATTTCATTAAAACCAAAACAAACCAAGAAAACCCCATGCAGCTGTCTGTTGATAATTGATCATTTCAAGACTGCAGTTTCAAAATATTTAAGAGAGCTTTGCCCTTGTCCTGGCAAAAATCAGGTTTTTACTTTGTTAGTATATATCTCACACTGATTTATTGCATTGCAATTGCTGTAGCTTGGCATGTATGTAGCTGAAGGCCATGTTTAAAATTATAGTGTTTAAATGTTTTTGTTTTAATTAATTTTGTGTTAAAATCATTTAGTGCTAGTTGGCCTGGATGCCTTTGCAAAAGAAGACTTCATTTGTCCGTGTGGTATTTCCTGGTAAAAGAATGGTTAGATAAATAAACAAAAAAAAAAAAGCCAAGCACCAGCCAAGTTTTCATACTGGCATTCCTTTCTAAGTTCTCATCATCTTCAGACATCCCCTCAAGCCCTGCCATGCTATTGTTGATTTTGTATTATGGGAACAAGACAGGTGCCTGGAGGTGCTGCAGATACCATAGCTGGATTAAGGAAGCCTGAAAATTGTGGCAGCAATTTCCATTAAAGGTTTTTTAATTGCCACGTGGATCATGCCAAGAAACTATTGCAAAATATGGGTAGTTTGATTTGTTTCATGTCTCCAGGGTGTGTTGTAAAATGGGATTCTGGGATTATTACCTTTAAAAAAGAGTAACTGTCACAGACAGACTAACCCAGGATGCTTGCAGTGCCAGTGGTATTCTGCTAGGCCAAGAAAAATGGCTGGTGGGCCCTTAAAACAGTCTCTTCTATTTTATTTTAGCAGATAGAGGGACTTGCTTCTCATTTTCCAATTTCCTTCTCCTGCAGAAGCCCCTTTTTGGAGTATTTGCTATAGCAAGATGCAGCCAGCTTCTGAGGTGTTRCACGTTTCACTGCCTCGCTTTATAAGAAAAATAGAATACATGACAGTTTTAAGGGGAGGTAGTCTCCACCCTGAACCAAAGACTGAAGAAACATGCATATCAGCAGGGAGGCAGCTGAGATTTCCCGGAAACCAAACCCTATATATTGTCTCCTCCTCCAGTATATTGTAGTGGGCAAATACAGCTGGGAAGCTGAGGTATTTTTTAAATTGCATCTTTACAACTTTCATTGTTCAAAACGGGACTTCATGGAGACATCTGCCTCTCTTACCATTAGATGACTCATGGCTCTGTGTTGGTTTTTTTTTTTYAGTGCGAGAATTTTGATTTATCAAGATTTTTGACACTGTCACAGAACATTTGAAATGCCAGGGATGTAAATTTAAGGATTATGTTGTCAGGGTTTTGTCATTTAGCCTTAGGTTGGGTCCTGTTAAAAGGTTTTAAATGTTTCACATCTGCTGTGCCACAGCAGAGGAAAACAGAACCATGCCTGGAGTATAAAGTGCGGTTACAGTCAGAAAAGTGACTATGTGAAAATGGCATGTTCTTAGTCGACAGATCTGTTCCCTATGTGTATTACCACTTTCATATGCATGTTTCACTTGCGAGAGTAAGTCTGTCATTACTTTTCAATCCTTTTGCCAGTGGAGTGCCAGCAGGGCTATGGGGAGCAAATGATACACTATCCTGTCTCTCAYGTCACAAATGGGGTCGTTAGTGAAATCCCGGTTGCAAAATCTTTGTTACTGGCGATGGACAGGATGCATAAGCCAGCCTAACCTCCAGAGATACGTCTGACAGCATAATACTGGTTAACCTTGCTTCCGTCTCCATTCTCCCCCACACTCCTAAAAAGAAACAAAACAAAACAAACCCCAGCCAAAAAGCAAGCACACGTATCATCTTTTTGGTTTCAAGCTGAATAAATTTGATCTGGAAGTCATTGAGAAACAGTAAACATGAAACCCTACTGTGACATATTTACAGAGTGATATATTCAGAAGATGACCGCACTTAAATAAAATAAGTTCAAAGACCAGTAATCAAAAACAAATATGGTCAGTCCATCTTCCAAAAAAAAAAAAAGATAGCTGAAACTAGCATTTCTTGGGTTGGATGGTTACTGGTATATGAATGGTAGTGAACAGATGATAAGCTGGGATGACTGCATATGAAGTGGAAAAATTAGCATTAGAAGAACAAAAATCTTACATGAAGAAAAAGCCTGAAGCAGAATTTATCTGTTGGCTTTCATTGTTCATGTTCTTACTGTCCTAGTAAAACTAAGCAGAGAGCCTCTCCTCTTTTCTCCTCCTTGGGCTGCTTTAAAAGTTTGTAGCACAGTAGTGAACAAATCGTAGTGCCATAATTCAACCCTAGTGCTTTTCCACTGCTGCAAATGGCCAGCCCAGCTGAGGTTGCAAACTCATTTTTCATAAGGCATTTTTCTCATCTGCATACTTCTGAGCCGCTCTGTCTACCGGGTAGGGTGAGTGGGTACACACTTCTGCAATCCCAAAGGTAAGTAGATGTGCTCTGTTTTTGGGCTGTCTGCAATTACCAGTGTCAGGTAAGGATTTAGTCCCTTGCATTCTTGCGAACTGTGGGCTGTATCAGAGGTGACATGTAGGAGGGTGAAAATTGTATCTCTGGAACTTTCCAAGTGAATTTCCACATGTGGAAAGGCTGAAAGAAGCTGTAAATTGGCGAAACTTAATTCACTTAAGCCCTTTTAAACTTTCTTCTAAATCCATTTCTATATCCGATTAGGTGATAAMATTTGAAAACCTCTTTCCTATGATGACATGCTACTAGTTTGTCAATTAGTGTATTTTGGAGTGGGTGGGGAAGGAGGAAAAGACTAACTAGCAATTTTGATTAATAACTTTCGTCTTTCTTGCTTTAGAAATTATTACTCTTCAGCTGCCATGTGTTCTTTCCTACAATATTTCACTTGCACTTGTTCTGTTTTCTTCCTGGGATGGGAGTCTCAGTGGAAAGTACTATGTCATGTAAATAATATACACATGACAGTCTATTATTTTGTATGGTTATTAATCCCTGTGGAGTTAAGAGCTTTCTGGTTTGCCTTAATGTAAAATCCATAAGCATGTTCCCATACAGAAAAAAAAGTGCATGTTTTTCAGACTTATATTTCATAAAGCTTAGAAAAGATCTTCCCGGAGATTGCCTGAGAAATTTTAAGAATCTTAAAAACCTGCTGATAAACTTTGAGATGCAGATTATGATTCAGACAGGCTTAACTTTTTAGCTGTGTATACAGTACTCAGAGATATTTAAAAAATACTTAAAACCCTGCTGTTTCTAAGTTTGGTGTGTGCTAATGAAGGCTTGAGGAAATCAATATTAATTGGAGATAGCCCTAAAACAATTGTCCCTCTCAGGAACAGGGAAATACCAAGGTAGGGAATTGGAACCAAGCCATCATGGAGTACAAAAGAGGTGTTTCCAAGGCCTCATATCTGTACATACGTAATGTCTTAATTCCTGCCTCCTTTACCATGTATCCTTACTAAATTATTCACAAAGCTGCTGAGTTAGAAATGTATGTGTGTGTGTACAGTCAGAGTTTATCTGGATTTGGGGTTTTCCTGAGAAGAAGTCTAAGTCACACCTATTTTACTSTGCAAGCACAAAATAGGATTTTCAAAGCATTGCAATTAGGCAAAATCAGAATAAAATGGCACTGATAAAAGCACTTTGCTGGGGACTGTTTCCACCCCAGGTTTCTACTTTCCAGCTGCTTCTAGAAAATCTTGCTRTTCTAAAATGGAAAAGAGCTTTTTTCTTTTTCCTAGGGTGGAATTTTCCTCTTTGCCCTATACTTCCTCTCCCTTTATTTTTACAATGGCTGAACTGTTCAGACTAAAAAAAAAATTTAAAAGTAATCACCTCCAGCCAGAGGCTCAGAAAATATAATCCTAAGTGATAGCTGTCTGAGAAATCTATCACTGACTGAAAGCAAGAGCTATGCTGTTGACTACTGTTACTGTTCTTGAAGCAGTTCCCTTTTCCGTAGGATCTATACTTTAAGGATCATAAAATTTGTAACAACCATTATTAGATAAGCTTGACAATATCTCCCTGAAAGAAATAACTCRGGAGAAGTAAAATTAGAAGCCTGTAAAGCAGAAAACTCAACAGCCCACTTAATGGTCACTCAAAAAACCAAAATGATTTGCATAAGGTTGAACAGGGAGAGCCAGTAAATATGCACGATATGCAATATTTTTACTTCAAATACATGTGATGTCCCATAACCTCTTAATAATTCTTTTGCAAGCAAATAGGTGATTGTAGGGAGSCCTGGATTCCTCTCTCTCTCCTCTGTCCCATGCAGCCCCAAGCCCTACGTTCCGTGCAGCTAGCGAGGGGTGGGCAAAGTGATGCAAAACCTGAGGTGGTGCCTCTGGAGGTCAGCAGYCTCATTCCATTAACCCCGAAGAAGCAGTTAATTTAGACAATGAAATAGGCATCAGAGACTCACAACAGCTCTCCTCTTCCCCTGCAGGCTAYCCCTGAGGCAGTGGCAGTCTCTCTTGCCCTGTTCTCCTGTGTCCAGCACACAGGTAAGCCAGTTCAGGGCTGCTGTAGCATCAGGACTTGACAGGCTGCCCTGAACACATTTAACAATCTCTTCAATACCACAGCTACACCATGCTGAATCCAACTCAAGAAAAYAAGCTGGGAAGCTGAGCACCAAACACATTGTCAAGACTATAGAACCAGGGGACAAACACCCGAGTGCAAGAAGCGTCCCAGAAATAACAGTGGGAAAGCCATGTCCAAGCTGCTGGCAGTGGTCTTTGTAAACACTGAACTTTGCATCCCTGAGTTTCACAAAGATCACACAGTAGCCAACACCACAGTAAATCTTAAAGACCAAATAAATGTGTGGTTTACCTCCCAAGGTCTCTCCCCTAGTCTTATTATCACCAACAATGGGGCCAGTGTTATAAAAACAGTCAATGTTGGCTAAGCCACTTGAATGCCATTAAGAAAAATGTCTACCTCCCTGGATTGCAACCTGAAAGATTTGGAGGATTTGACTATTTATTTTTATTAAAATTGTGGTAAAATTATAAATGGCCCTTATGGTAACAGTAGCTCCTATGTGATAACATGTAAGCCATTAGCTGTGAACAAACAAAAAGAAGATTAAAAAAAGTTCTAGAAGAGTATGTACTGTTCTTGTCAATCAGGCTTTTAAATGGTTTTGGKTTTTTTTTTCTGCTTTCACACTTCAACCTCTCTGATGAGGAGGAAGATGGTGTTGAAATACTGGYGTAACACCTGCTCTGATATAAGTGTACGTACCCTGCCCATGGACACATATTCACATTTCTATTGGCAGAAACAGTATGAATTCTGCACTGACCTTCTGGAATTTTGCAATTTTCTTCTTAGCGGCAGCATGACATCTTCAGGAAAGCCCCACTGGGGAATATTTTTCCCTGTTCTTCCCTCCTTTTTCTACTTCTGACACCATCTGGTAAATTGGATTTTGGTTTTTTTGCGTAGCCACTTCTCTCATACTCTCGCTTCATACTCTCAATTTTTTCATTGCAACATTCCCATACTCCGTGCTCTCCAATGCTCATGCAAGCAGACTGAATGATTCTTTTTTTATTGAGTTACTAAGCACACCACTGAGGATGTTTACGAAGGAAGGAAAGCCTGACATGAACCTAATAGAYGAATAGAGAACTGCTCCCAGATTTTTTAAGAGAATCTGGAGGGGTTTATATTCCAGAATTTCATCTCTGGTGAACAATGCACTGAGCTTTAATTGATTCCTGCACAGTGTCTTTGACTGATGAAAGGGACACTTCCCAAAGAAAAGCAGCTATCAAAAGTTTCACATATGTATGCACAAACGGCCTTGGAACGATTGCAGTGAGACTTCAGATCCTGCCCCAATTCCGTGTTGAACTCCAATTAACTGTTTTAGCAAATCCCATCTCTCATGATAATCATGACATCAGTTAACTACACCCTGATTAATATTCCTTGCCTCCAACTGTATCTGAAACAGGTTTTGAGTAGTACAGGGAAAAAGTCCAGTCTCATTCTAAAGTAGTATTTAAATCCTTTATTAGTGAGTTAAAACAAATTCATGGAACGCTAACTTAGGGTTGCAGTGGATACCTTCTTATTGAACTGGATAGAAAGGAATTACCTTTTATTCACGCTTAAATTTTTTTTAGATGAAAGACAAAGGCTTAATAAATGTGTTTCATCTCTGCTGTGTTATAGCTAGGTTCCTGTAAGACTGTGGTCTGAGTAACATGTATTACAGCATCTTCTGATCCACCCCCTCACTGGTTTAGATTTCTAATTTTAATTTTAATTTGCTTATCCTTTTAAGGAGACAAGAATTAAGTAACTGGTCTGTCTGTACCTGTCAGTCTTCAGATCTCTCTGCTTCCTGCTCTCCCCCATCCTTCACCCATCCTGCCACACTTTTGGTCATTTAACTCTTGGTAGTGTCCAGCCAGGCTCGGCAGGGAAGCAGACGTCTCAAAGATGGGGCCATCTGTGCAGATTTCTGAGCGTGATCAGCTGAGCTGGGCAGCAAGCCCTGAAGGRATGCACAGGGAGGATGAAGCAGGAGGAGCAGTTGTTGTGGCCTCTGTCTGGCAAGGCTTTCARACCCTGGTACCACCCTGGGCAAGCAGCGGGACATGGCATCTCTGATGGATAAGAGGCACCGTCTAGGGTGTCAGCGACGAAATGGGAGGGAAGTGGGTAAATCTTCAGGGGACAAAAGGGACACATCTGTAGGACGCAGGTTTCATTAGTTCAGCTGCATGAGAATAACTTTAAAGTATCTCTCCAATTGATGTGGGTCCGAAGTACTTCAAAGAACTCTTTTTTTTTTCCCGAGATGTTCAATTGCTGGATTTGTCTTTGTGCACAGATATCTTTATTTTAATTAATTTTCCTTTACCCATATGAAGATTATTAACGTAATCAAATACTTTTGCTCAGTAGTTCCATCTGAGAGACATGTATTTTACTGTCAACAAGAAAAATGGTAGAATTCAAAACAGATCAAGTTCTTCAGGTTTAAATTTTTAAAAAGATAACATGTTTTTGATTTTAAGAATGAAACACACATGCCAAAATGACATTTTAAAAGCACGTAGTGTAAGGTTTGGGAAACGGGTCAGGTTGACAACTTGGGAAAATAACGTAAGCTGTAAGCCGGCAGTTTTCACCCTCCCTTTTCTGGTAATATTGCCAAGAAGAAACAAACCAAAATTATGTAGCACAGTTAGCCTTGCGATGTCAGGAGCACTGCCATATRTCATCTCAGGAACAATGTGATTACCCATCTTCATAGCAGCCAGTCAGCAATTACCACTTGGCTATTATTTTTGGTCACTAAAACTGATTGAAACTCATTCCCTACAGACAGAAGTCTTTACAGCTGATTCTGTTAATACTTTGTTAGTTTGTCTATGTCTTTATTCTTCAGACCTACAATAAAATGAAGAGATTTTCATCCAGGACAAATTGTCATGGTGCTGTATACTTAAGTTAATGATTTTACATTCTGGACGTGAGAAAGGTATTGTCAATTGTGAACCTGTCTCTCATACTAATGGGCAGTTATTCACCCTGTGTTAGTTTACCAGAATGGCTGGACCTAATAGAGTAATGTGTAAAAAGTTAAGAATCTGGTGTTCACTTTGCTGCAGATATTTGGTTCTCCACCTGAACCTTTCAGAACTTCCTGTCATTTCTAGTAATGATAACATGGTGAATTTTTTCTTCTTTCCTTTTTGGCAGAAGTCTTAATGATTTTCCTTGTTTGTATGATATGAAGTATTTTATGCCGTGAAAATTTTTTTAAATACCTAAAACTGCATCTTTGCTCTATTTCCTAATTTAGCCATGGTACAAGTTACTTAACYTGTAAAAAAAGAAACTCCCTACCTGCAAGTGACTTTTTTTTACTGACTGATTGTACTAATTTTAAGATTCAGTTCTGAGTATACTTAAGAATCTCAGTGTTCCAAATGGCTACCAGAAAGCAGCCTAACTTTTAAAAAGAGAATAGTTATGTAAAGATGGGTCATACCTGGGGTACCTAGTTCAAAACATTCTCAGAGAGGCAGGGTTTTTGGAAGGTATTGTCCCTTAGAAATTTTCTGTCCTCTTCCAATCAAGCATAAGACACTAGCTGCTTTTGAAAATTAAACCAGTGTTCCCAGTTGCAGCCAGAAGCAGACTTCCCARAAAGTTCACAAAGAGTTGGTGCTTGTGAGATTTGTTTTGCTGAATGTTGCAGGATCAGGATGTTCTATCTCCCCATAAGCATCTGAATTTTGGGACTTTTTTCCAAAGTAAGTTATGAATTCCAAGCTTTTGTCCTTTTTTTTTTTTTTTTTTAATCTTTGTGTGAGGTGATTGAGAGAGACTAGATTACATTTTACTGCAAGAAAAAAAAATGTATCATTCATAAGACAGTTATTTTCAGAGTAGATATGTCATCTTCATTGTTGAAGCCCTGTTTTAATGCAGTGGAGTGCTGTTTTATTCTGTGCRGCATGATTGTATGGTGTTTATTCAATCCCTGTGTGTCCACATGAGTTTGATGCTAATCAGCTGTAATTGCATAATTTACAGATGATTGCTGAGAAATCCTCTACTGGTCTAGCAAAGACCTTCTGCGTTGCTGGGCTCTGTAGTTTCAGGCCATCATTCTTGCAGTCCTCAGTCTTTCACAATCCCATCAGTTTGGCAAATGCCCAAAACGTATTTAGTCATGAACTCATTACTGATACAACAGGCAACACAGTGCATGAAACACCATGCTGCCCACAGCATTCCTAAATAATATGTTCTGGAATGCTTATCTTAAATTCCATCTTGTTATTACTTTGGCACATTTAAATAAGTGGACTTGTCAACAAATAACAATCAGAAGCAACAGGCAACGTTTCATTCAAGTTATGTCATTGCCCTCCAGATTTCATTGTCCATATGTGAAAAGAATTCCATTCTTGGGAAGTAAGAAACATGGGAAAAAAATAGTGCATTTTTATTAGTATTTGACAGCAATTCATGTGTTTGATGACTAAAGGAGGCAGTGATACCAATCTAACACAGCAGCATTATGGTAGCCAAGACCAGTAGCTTTTACCCCATACATCACCAATGAGTCACTGCCAGATCTTATCCAAATTGCCGCTTGCCACCAAGAGAATCCTTTGACCCCAATTTGTGTGCAAAACCAGCAAGAGGTGGCCATCCAGAATTTCAGYGGCAGAAATTAAGAAGCACTCATAAAAAGTGTTTATCATGTCTCTGTGCTTCCTTGCATCCTTTTGTAAGGTATAGAAAATAATCTTTACTTCTGTAARCATTTTGGAACCTGCTTTGTTGATTGGAAGTTACTGAAAGTGCATGTCTGTAATAAGGACCAATGTGCTCTTCAAATACATTGCTAAACGWGTACCTAAAGAGGGCTAATTTTCTTTGCGTGTGAAAAGCAGCAGAAATGTATATTGCAAACTGTGATCATGACATTTTTATATGCTTTAGAGATTTAAAGATTTTGGTGAGATTAATGGTCTAAGATTTAAAGTGAGCCTTCGCAATATTTCATGCTTTAGGAAGCAGCTATTCCAGTCATAGGATCTGTGTGTGTGGGAAGAGTGTGGGAAGGGGTGTGTGCATAACTGAGGGCCTTCTGAAAAGAGCAAGAAGAGCTCTTTCTTGGTTTACACATTTTTAAAGAACACAGTGTGGTTTTAGGGTTTTGTTTTTAAATCCATATAAGAACTCCTACTCTGGGCACTGGGAAAGGCACAGAGAAGAGTTAAATATGACAGTGAACATGGTATGGTGAAAGAGAAGGCATGAGTGGGTAGTAGATAAGGCAGAGGCAATACTGCTGATTGTGTGTGATGTGGAGTGTCATCAGTTATAAGATAAATAAATAAAACGGGCACTCTGTGAGCTATCCTTCTTTTTCTGTCACTAGGAGTTATCTCCAAATGCAAAAATCTTAGAAGTAGGAACTATTCTTGTATATCCAAATAGATGCTATATCCTGATACATCCAAATACCACTCTTCCGAAATAAAAAAATACTGTAATTAAATATGTTATTGTTAGCAAGGCGCTATTGCTACTCAGAGAGGCAACTGCCTCCTTTGTCTTGGATTTTAAGTGTTCCTGCATTGCTGTACTTCCCTTACTTGAGACTTTGCTTCCAAGTGATACCAATTTTGCTGCACTGAATCTCTATTTATGGCCAGTCCACTGCTGAAAGGAAGATTGACATTTTCAGCTATGCTGGGTATTTCCCATTGTAACAGCCTACTGTTTCCATAGAAATCCTTCAAAGTGTTTTAATAGAATGTGAGTAAAAAAGGAGTTTTGTTGACACATTTATTCTGCCAGGTTTCTAACAATCTGATTAATGTCTCCTCAATATTCACTTCTTTTAAAAAAAACAAAAACAAAAATGCAGAAAACATACATGCTGTTTCCACAGCACTTTCACCGTCCATTTCCAGGACCCTTGAATTCGTTTCTCCCTTTTTTTCCTCCTCACCAYCCCTCCCTCAGCCTATCATCATTCTGTCCCTGAAAGCCCTTTTCTACATAAAATTAGCACTAGCAAATCTACGGTGGTGACAGAAAGCCCTTAAATCAGACACTGAGCATTTTATGATTCATCAGAAACTCTCTATGCCTCTGAATCAAGTTACTTACTAAATGGTGGCTGCGTTATGGGCAGAGTGAGATGTGAGTAACCCATGCCACACATTGTCAGAACTTTTGGAGCCCGCTGGAGATACCCACGTTGAGCTGAATACATTTTGTTTTAAGGGGGTGTTGATTTAAATGTTGGATGATTCACTGCCTCCTGCTGTCTCCTGCAGTGTGGGCATAATACTCATACATTTGAATGCAGTGCTTTTTAATCTGTTTCATTTAATGTCCATCCTCCTCCTCTTTGCCACCGCACGATACCAGTTACCTTGTGAAATGTTCCAGCTACTCTGTTTCATACTCGTTCCTTATCAGGCTCCAAAGCTGTACTCCAGCCTTTCTAAGAGTCATAATTCTAGCTTTCAGCATCTTTGTTATTCCTGCAAGATATTATTACGTATAGCTGTGTGAATCCTTCTCATGCCTTGCCTGCGTTTGCTCAGTTCACACAAAAAAAGGATTAGTTGTCTGTCTTTGTTAAGTTTGAACAGAAATAGATAATGCTGGCAATGACAGGTATTAACTTGTTTTATAATTAAGTTTTCTGACATCTGAGAATAAGGTTTTGGTGAGTCTGATGATGATCAATAGACTTCTTTAAAGCGATCAGCTGACTTACTGTTTGCTACAGCAACAAAATTATTATGAGTGACTTCTAAGTGTTTGTTCATAAACCTGAAAGAGAATTTGAGTTCCTCTAGCACAGAGTGAGTGGGTTCTCATTTTTTGTACCCATTATGTAATTTGAAATATTTCAAGCTAGTAACCTGCTAAGCAGAAATTCCTTGATCTGCCAGGCCCTACAATGCCCCCAGCCAGTGAAGCAGGAGGAGATTCCTTAACTAAGCATGTATCTGTTTATTTGTCTTAAACAAAATGCTTTTCTCATTTCTGACTGCCTCCAATCATTGTGCATTTTACACATCTCGAGATACGTTTCTGGGTGTCTCAGTATAGGCATTTGGTGTCTAGATATCTCCTGTAAGTCCCTAGCGTTTTACAAATGTCTCAGACAATAGGGTGCACCTAAAATGACACTAGATGCCTATACTTAAGCACCTGAATCCCGTCCCTTATTTTTAGCCAACATAAAGCTTCCCTCACTAAGTACTTTATAAATTATATAAATATAGGGCTCCTTCATTGCATCTTCATATGACTCTGGTACTTAGATTCCATTTCCACTGGAGTGAATAAGACCCTTTTTATAGCAAGCGTGTCACTGGATCACAAATGCTTTGGATTGTGAAAACTTCCTTGACTATCCTGTATTAATTTCAATGTTATCAGAATGAATTGGTGTAATTAGAACATAAACCCTTCTGGCCGCGGAGATTGGCTTCTGCCTATCAGTTGCTAAATTCTGTTCAGTGTATGTCAGAGACCAAAACTGCAGCTGACACCCAGCGATGAGGAGTGCTCTGTGCATGGCTTGATTTGGGGCCTCAGCAGCAGCAAGTAAATGTATGGACTGATTTTTAGTTGCAGGTAAACTRAACAAATAGATTTATGGGGAAACTAAGTGAGAGAAAGCACAAAGTAGGAAAGCCTAAAAAAACTTGGAAGAAAATTGAGAGTAGAAAGTCAGTGGATGAGACTGACAGCAGGTGCAGTTCTGGAGAAAGATCAATGCATTGTGGTTTCTTAGCAGRCCAATCCAGCAAATCTATGCAGCCGTTGTGTTAAGAAAACTGGGGAACAAATTAGTAGGTGAAAGATAAGATATTTCACCTCTGTTCCTGTTAAAGTAACTGTTGCCCATTTAAATACTGAACAACACAATCTTGTCTTCTATGTGAACCGAAGCATGCAGCCTTTTGAAGCCCCGGTATCACAAAAAATGTTCAATGAATGGCAGCAAGTGAACGGTATAGTACAGTATGAGTGGTTATGAGAACTTTCAAAAACGCATTTAGGGTCTTCTGCGTTGTCTTACAGTTATTCTGCTGCTAAAATTCTTTGCTTAGGGGATAGAAACAGCTCATTAAATTAAACGCAGCTTCTTCAAGATGTGACAGAACATAATGAAGTTAATAGCGATTTGGATTAAGGAAATTTTGATACTGATATTTTTGCTCTGACTGTTGGCATATACTGAATGACTGGATAATTCCTTTGCAATGAATAATGGATCATTTTGTCTAGCATACTGTAACATTATGCAAATTCATCGCACACAGCAGCAGTACAAACTTTGCTATTCCCTCTTGTTACATCTGGCCTGTGCTGAAATAGGGAATGTTGATTAGAGAAGAGAGAAGAGGGTTTTCCGGGGTTGCAGGTTTTTGTAACAGCTTTGCCATTAAGAGCATGTCCACATACAGAAGTCGTATGACTTTTTGTCAGATTTTCTGCATTCAGTCAGATCAGCACGGCGTACAAGTTTTGCCTGCCTTTTCTTGTTCAAGCAAAGTTAAGGTCATGTTTAGCATCAATGCACAAAGTTGCTTCAGCTGGACTACAAGCCCAATGGTAGTTACACAAGTCTAATGTCTCCTAACACACCCCGTGAATCTGACCGTGCCATGAATTTTGCTATGCCTCGGTTAATATTGGTGTAGAACTTACACTACAATGCTTACCAGAGGCATAATTACTGAAAAGTGTTTTATATTCTCAAGTGAAAACACACAATAGCAATGTGRAGGATTGTTGAATTGTACAAAGATATTGGGAGTGGAGAGCATATTGATTTATCTGTGTTGCCTGGGGAAAAATGATTTTGCACAATTTCAAATGATCTATCCAGAAATTAATAGAAAGAAAAAAAGCCTGTCCCCAAAAAGCCTGCAGATGAAGGCTGTAATTCGGAAGCCCTGAGGAATGTCAGTAATGGGTATACTGTGAAAGTTCAAAATTTTCAGGCCTCTTCTCTCCTATTCACAGTGTGGGAACTCATGCTCAGTGGAAGCTATTCCCCACAGAAAGGGAGARGAATGGATCCAGCCACTAACTGGACTAATTAGATCCTTCGTTATACTATTTTATTGACTTACACATTTGACTGACCACATAAATAAGTTTTGCCAAATATGAAAAAATGACTTTGCCTGTGAATTTGATGGTTAGCTAAACCGTAGAATCATAGAATCATTAAGGWTGGAAAAGACCTCTAAGATCATCAAGTCCAACCATCAAACCAACCCCACCATGCCCASTAAACCATGTCCCGAAGTACCACGTCTACAMGTTTTTTGAACACCTAACGTGTTCAAAACCATGCTGACCTTAAGCTAAAAGCAGCGTACAAGTTTTCGTATGCGGAGCATCACAAAGTTCTCTGAGAGYCTCGCATGGAACAACTGCTATCTGGGGTACGCAGCACCCCGCCACCCAAAACCAAGTGTGCGCTGGAGGTGCAGCAGCCTCTAACACAGGCAGATAGATATGTTCATTATGTCACCTTTGTACAATGCTGAGAATGCTGATGCTACAGCTCTATTAGCTGAGTTGAGGACTCAGCAGCTAGGAGGAATATAGGAAAAAAAATCATTTGGGGAGGGAAGAACAAAAGAGAGAAYGAGAAGATGGGAGCTGGGCAACTGTACTGTTTTCTGAAAGAAACGATACTTGTGTTTGCACAGAACAGGTAGGTAGTTGATTTCCAAATTCATTATTTGCTGGTTTCTTTTCAAACAGCACAGTAAGAGCTCAATTACATATTCACACATGTAAGTTTACTRGAAGGGATGGAGTGAAGTGCAGAAGATTTCTGTTCCTAAGAMACCATATCTGTAAAGAGGTACACCTCCTTGTGCTACCAGCGCTTTCTTCAAGGAGTGGCAAGTACTGCCAGGGGCTTGCTGGATGGTCAGTGACCAAAGTCCTAGGAGCTAAGTGGAAGGAAAGTTTGGGAATTGGCCAGTAAACTTTGTTCTTGAAATAATACTTAAATGAGAGCTGTTAACTGAAATGCAAGTGCTTCCACCTCTCTGGGAATTACGGGTGTCTCTTCCTACACTGGGCAGTGTTAGAAAGGCCTCTGGGGAGGAGGAAAAGGCTGTCTCTTCAAAGTTATCATCATACATCCCCAAAGGGCACTACCTCTTCAGAGACACTRCCTGAAAGTATCCCTCAAGGGATTTATTGCTTTCAGATGCTATTGCTCACACGATGCGTTTAACCCCACTCTTCAGCACAGCTCTACCCCTTACTAGATAGGGTTAAGTCCTTATCAAGCTTTGTGTACTACARTGGGCCAAGACCATTTAGGAACCTTTTCCCTTGTGTTGAATCCCAGGCTCTACACAAGCCTCAGTCTGGGCCCAGGAACTACTTGTCTACGGCCTTTTCTGACAGCAAACCAGTTTCATACTCTTAACACTTGTTATTGTCTCTTTCCCCTTCTGAGCTCACTATAACCTAATACTAAACATTGCTCTAAGCAGTTATATTAAATGTCTGACATAAAGAGCAGCACGAACTACAGCAGATTATATTCTTCACATTTATTGTCTGTTACTGCAGATACGTTAGCTTTCTGCTATTAGTACCAAATACATATGTGTTTTACTCGCACTTCCTTTTTTTGCTTTGCTTGCCCTGAAGTGGCTGATTTATGTGTTTTTAAATAGTTGGTGTAAACAAATGCAGTACATGAGACCTTTTGCAGTACTTGTGAAACCCCTCCCAAGTCCATCTGTCCTTTGCAATTGTTCCAAGCCACAGAAAGGGTGTGTGCTTGTGTGTGTGGATATAACTATACATATAGCTTAATAATAATCGAGCCTATACTTTTCCCATTAAACTGTAGTGGAAACTTTTCAGTTTTAAGTAAGTCATAGTTTCAAGACAGGATTTTTTTTACCTTTTACTAAAAATTAAAAATGAAAAAAGAAGGTATCATGCAAAGTTGCACAGTTTGCTGAAGAAATYTGAAGTGGATGTCATAAGGGAATGCACTGCTTCTTGAACTGAGTTAATTTATGAGAAGGATAGGAARATAAACAAGGGCTGCAAATGGGGCAGTACCTCCTTTTTCTTTTGCAGTGACTYGTGATGTCAAAATACCAGAACAATTTAATTCTTAATGCCCCAATCTTCCCCTCTCCCCYCTCCAGATGTGCCCCCCACCCCAGCAATAATACATAAAGGTTTTTAGGTGTGTATAATACAACAAGTGAGCATATTTCTCTTTATAGTGGAACAGTTAGACTTGTTTGGAAAACAGGGAAAACTTTTCGTTCAGATATTTCCTGGTTCCTTTCTGAAATTCATAATTTAAATAGCAAAGCCTCTTCAATATTTCAAATATTTGAATCAGAGAGTTGCAACTGTGATGAAATGTTTATTGGAAATGTGGGCCTTTTTCCCACCGAAATTTTACTGCTGATGAAAAGCATTGCGACTTTTTTCATCAGATCTAATGCCATTTTATTTAAAACGTAGTGAAACAACAAATTCATGACTACTTGATGGATTGTTAAACATTATTTAATAGGTTGTCTCAACTGGTTGGGATTTTGAAGTTTGGGGTTTTTTTCTTGTGTGTGTGTGTTTTCAGTATGATGATTGTAAACCCCTGTTTAGGCCATGCTTTTATACAGCTAGTGGGATTTTGGGGATGAGATCTGAGCACCATTTAAATTAATRCACATTTTGTCGTTGCTGTGGATGAGACAGCATGCCTAAATGAAGTCTTCCACGACTAAGTTACACTGTTCCAAAGGTGTTGTTTAATGTCCCTGTGTGATACTATAGTATTATTGGTTCTTTACCACCTAAGGAGTGCCATTTCAGTACTTATATATTAATTCATTTGCAGTTTTACTTCCTGTATGTTCAAAGATATGATGTGCAAGGTCTATGTGAAGCCACAGTTATGGATAATAATTTAGGACAACTTCACTGAAATATTCTAATGTGTTTGTGGGAGAGAGTTTCTTGGCATTTCTTTATGTCTAAATAGCATGCAATGAACTACAGTCACTTTTCCCTCATGGTAAGTGATGGAAGTGCAAATAACAATGTTAGGAATTGTTTTAATCAAGCATTTACAGTATCCTCTCTCTTCTGCAGATCTACTGTTAATGTGATTTTAGTGATACTTCTTGTTTCAGTTTTCCTCACATAATGCTACAATTGAATGAAGCTTGSAAATGCAGAGGGAGCATTACAGGAATTATATAAATAACTAAAGAGGTTAGGAGAGAAAAGGGAAAGAACACATTAAAGTCTCGAAAGGGAAAAAAAAATCCATGTTCAGTTTGATTTTTAAGGTGAGGTATTCATCTGTTCTTAATTTATCCACACTAATACAACCTTCCCTATTCAGCTCATCATCTCCTGATGAATAATACATGAATAAATATTGCTACCTATATACTCTATGAATGCAAAAGTAGTTTATAATTCCCCAGAAAGGTTTTATTAATAGTACAGTGTTAACCACCTTGGTTTGAGTCATAATTAATTGTTACTGTATATTTGTGAAACCCAAGGGAATGAAGGCAAGAGGAGGCAGAAGACAGGGAAAAAAAAMCCACCCTGGAGTTAGTTGCATTAAAAGAATAAATTCTTTTTAGTCTGAGCAGGAAGCTGGTAATACTTGTTAATGTAGTCATTCTTTAAAATAGTTTTTCAGATGATTCAGTTAGAAATCTTCATTATGCTCTAGATGTTAACAGAAACCACCTGAATTTCTGGATGGAGGTCCAATGGAAAGAGAGTTATAATATCCAGAAGCCTCTGTAATGGCATGATAAGTTTTCCATTGGTTGGTTTCAATCCTCATAGTCCCTTTTCATTTTTAAAATATAATATTAGAAAGGGGTTGAGGGGTAGGCAAGTTTGACATCTTACCCATTTGTTGCTTCACAACCTATTAAAGAGAAATATATCACTTAGTTTTAACAAAAATAAATCTGATCAGTCACATTATGTTGTGTGACACACAACCCCATTAAYCTTGTGCTTCACGCTGTCTCCAAAAAGCCTGCACAGGAAGGTGGCACAGCAGATCACTAACAGGGCCAGGAGTGAAACCTGAATATGCAAAACATCCCACAAAGTCCCTGTATTCCTTCATTAGTGTGCAAACGTTGTGGGTGATAAAATCCAGGGGATCTCTGGCAGCAAAGCAGAGGGAATTCTCCTCTGAGTTTAGCTGCATGGATTGGGCAGGGGAAAAATCCTGGTAAACAGTGGAAAGCACCAGTAAATAAATACAAATGGAATGCTCTGAACTCCTCTGAACCCTGACAGTGGCAATTCATTCCCAAATAATACCTATTTGTCATTCCACCCACTGCTGTGCTATAGCCGACACTGAAAACATATTAGGAAAGTGTATGTAATGTTTAAGGCATCTTCAGGCTCTTTCAGATGTAGGAAAATCCAGACTGGGTTGCTCAACCACCTTTTCTACCAAAACACCAGCTGGAGAGGAGCTCCTAATTATTTGGAACTCAGTGTGCTAGTATGAGCTTGAACAGATGAAGACTACACCGAGCCAAATTGCCCTTTCACACCACCCTTACGCTGGTATAACATCACTGACTTAAACACCATTAAGCGACAGATGAGTGGGTCTGCATATCCACATGTAGTATGCAGAGGGAAATGAAAACTTTTTCTTTAAAGTGATCTGTAGGAACTTTGTGGGCAGGGGAAGGAAGAGGAAACACAAAATACAAGGTGGTCAAAAAAACAAAAGCAAGCAGTTCACGGGGGAGGAGGAAGGTGGCTCACGAGGGGGACAGAGCTCCCATGTTGAGTGACCTCTGTGCATGGTGTSCTTTTCTTACTCTCATGCCTGTAGTATGTAGCAAACACAGAAAAACACTGTCAGTATTTGTGATTGGTGATTTATCAGTCCTGTACTGTGTTACGTCCAGGTTAAGCTGCATGAGCACTGAACATGCATACTGTAAGTAATAACATTCATTCAGGAAGCTGCAGAGGTTTTGGCAGCCACTTCAAAATTAACACAGATACTTGGAGGTTTAAGGGGTACGGACTCATTTTGTTCTCTGTGAGAACAATACTCCRCCCTATTATCTCTTGATGTGAATTGATTCTTGCAAGAATTTTCCTGGAATCTATTTAAGGAAATAGAAATTAAAAAAATGAATCTTTCATGAATTGTAACGCTGCTGGTTTCACTTTTCCTTTAGCCCACTCTAGCATGGAATTGGCTGGATTGTACCACTTCACTATTTAGATTCATATAGCCTAGGCAAAATCTCAGGCAGAGAATATGTATATCATCCCTGAAACCACTGATAATAATTTTGTTAACRTGACTTACCAGTCTTTATATTTTCAGCAAGAAAAGCTAAGAGAGTCAGACCACYTCATTAGCAGAATTAGCTCACAACTGTGAGCCTCTGAAGCGTAAATTAAATCACTCCTTGCTGCCTTTATCTGGCTCTCCAAGCTATAGAGGGAGTGTTATCAAACCATTTCTTTACACTGCAGAGCAGTATTACCCTTTGGAAGATCTCCAGCAGATGCTGAAACGAGCGCTTTGGGGGTGGCTCTCCGCAGCTCTTGCTGCTTTCCTCTTAGTGACATGGAGTCAGAAGAGGGGACTGTGYGTAGGCAAAGTTTGGTTTGCCTCCATGCAAAAGCCTTTAAGCTCCCTGAGAAGAAGTACTCTCTTCTCTGAGACGCCTGAGAATGAAAGCTCTAGTTCAATCAAGCTGCTTGTTAAATCCCTACCCCATCAGTGGGAGCTAAAAGAATAGGCAGCGAACAGTAGACTACTGTTTTTTTCAGGCACTGTAAGCAGGTAAATAAAAATTCAGCAATCTGTAATTTAGAGTGTAATCTCAGCACTATAACCCTTCTAGCATTATTCAGTATACTTGTTGATTTACATAGAAACAGTATAGACAATGCACTGAATACACGATTCGGGGCTTAGAGTTTCACCTGTGGAGAACTGACAGCCCCCATGTATGCCAAGAAAACAATGTTGTTGTTATACATAGGACTACAAGGAAGCTTGTATTATCAAACAGGCAATAGCATGTCATGTATTTCAGTTTGTAAAACTGGCATTTTTAATAAAAGATGTCAGTTTAAGTTAGAGCTTAAGCAGAGGACATAGGCAAATATTTTCCAATTCATTAGGCCACAGGCCCAATGCATGGAAATAAATTCTTCTGATGAGTCCTGTCACCACATTGTAATTCCAACACTGCCATTTTCTGAMATTAAGCAGACCTATGCCACCCTTTGCTCTACTAATGTAGCTCCAAATGCTTCCCGAGAGTTTTCTGGTGCTGGCTGTGAGGCTGCGTCATAGTGGGAGCCATCACACAGGAGGCGCATGGGGAAGGCAAGGGGTGTTCTGCCCTGAGGAACTGGTATAAGGTAAGTTATGAGCTCATGAATCAGGAAAACAAGCCATTTTCAGTTCATGCTCTCTGCCAGGTTCTCTTCTTAATGCCCGCTCATACAAACATAACTATTCCGCGCTTACAGCACTGGAACAAGAGCAGGGTTTGAGAATCTGAATATAAGCTCTGGAAACTCCCTCAATGTTTGAGGGAGTTGATGAGGAAAGAAGAAAGTCACAATATAAGTGCTGCAGCACTTATTTAGGAGGGATGTGTTTAGGAGGGAGGAGTTCTATCATGTGCTGCCTGTTGGAGGGGTTCCCCTTCTTTATTGTGCCAACTGGCAAACCTCTTACTGAAACTTCTGTGTCCGTTTTCAATATTACTACCAAAAATCAGTTGGCTGTTGTAATCCTTTTGTTTAGATAATTGCGATCCACTGTAGAACAAAAGATTTACGTCATCTGCAAAAGTATGCCAGTTTGTAGAAAGTGCATGGAGTTTGATTTTTTTGTTATTGTTGACGTTTTCCTTTCAGCCATTCATATTTATAAAGGAGCAAAATCTCTTGGTGCAGCTTGCCTGGTGATTGCATTCAGTTTAGACGTTTAGAAACAAATATTGCTAAGGTATAGCACTGTTGCTAATGGTAGAGGAAGGTTGTTCCATGTGATGTGAACTGGTCACAGAGGTGGGTGCATACCCTCTGCATTTTTCCTCTGTTTTTATGAAACAATACGTTGTGAATTGGAGAACACTTTGTTTAGCATAAATTGTGCAACAAACGGCTCACCTAGGTGAAATGGAGCACACAGCTTAACCACAAACATTAAAAATATTTTTTCTGTTTTTCAGATCTGGCTAGTAATTACACAATGAATGGTGCCTTTGTTTCAGCCTCTTATAGATACAATGCAGGTATTTGGGAAAGTAACTCTGCTCTCCTGAGACCCCAGCTGGAGTTCTGCATCCAGTTCTGGGGTCCCCAGCACAACAAAGACATGGATYTTTTAGAGCAGATACAGAGGAGGGCCACGAAAATGGTCAGAGGGATGGAAGACCTCTCCTATGAAGAAAGGCTGAGAGAGTCGGGGTTGTTCAGCCTGSAGAAGAGAAAGCTCTGGGGAGACCTTACTGGGACATTTTCAATATATAAAGGGGGCTTATAAGAAAGACAGAGAGAGAATTTTTACCAAAGTCTGTAGCAACAGGGCAAGRGGCAATGGTTTTAAACTGAAAGAGGRTAGCTTTAGACTGGACATAAAGAAGGAATTTTTTTACAGTGTGGATGGTGAGACACCAGAACAGGTTGCCCAGAGAAGTTGTGGATGTCCCATCATTGGAAGTGTTCAAGGTCAGGTTGGGTGGGGCTTTGAGCAACATGATCKGTGATAGATGTACCTCCGCATGGCAGGGGGGTTAGACTAGATGATCTTTAAAAGTCCCTTCCAACCCATTCTGTGATTTTATGAAAATTAGACTTTTCTTTCATGGAAAACCATGTGATCCAAAACTGGGCGCAGTTGTCCTCCCTTCTGCTGCCCAGCTGCCTCGGCCTCAGTGCGAGTTCAGTCATTTTCTAGTAATGTTGGTAGAAATGGTCTTCATTTCATATTAAGAGAGGAACTTCAATAAAGTGGAAATAAGAAATTATGATGCAACAATGRAAGTGTCCTGGAGAGTGAATTTGGAATTACTCTTCTTCCAGTGGGTTTATACCATGTCCATAAAAAATAGCACCATGTACACAAATTTTTCAGTTACCATGTTTTAGCAACAAATAATATAAGATTTTGCAAAAATTTGAAAATTTGAGTGTATGTTTCATGTAATTCTCTCCAGTGCACAGGAAATGAAAGTAAGCTTATGCGTAAAAGTATTGTTTCCCACTATCTTTTAATGAAAACAACTCAGATCTGGTTGCTGATCAAAATTTTCAGTTCAACACTGCTAAGTACTAGGCTCATACTTCTTCCTAAAGTGCTAGAAGTAGAAGTTCTTTCTTTATTTCACTTGAGGGAGATTCTTTTCTAGGGGTTTGTCACAAGGGTTTTTTAATTTGCTCCAACATTTCAGTGCCATGATACTGGAAACATAAGTAACATGGCTGTGTTTCCAGTAGTTACCAGTGCTAAGTTAAATAATACAGTTATCATCCTCATAAGTATTTTAACTTCTCTTCTGGCATAGATCTAAATMGTACTACACCCCTAGATCCCAGAAAGTACTGAAAAGAATAGGATTATGTTAGCTAGCCCACAGYAGAATAGTCACTGAATTTTACTCAATCTAATATTATTATTATTTACCAGTTGGTACAGAAACAATTCACTRTGGCTCCTGGTTAATGGGATTCTTATGTGGATGCCCAATTCTTGTCATTGATTCTCATTAAAATCACTGAAAGTATGTAAATGCTTAAAGCTCTGTACTTTGAAATATTTTCCTGAGTCAGACTTACACACCTTAAAGCAGTGGAAGTATTTTCACTGACACTAGTAAGAAYTGGATGGGAATACAAGGTACAATAATAACCGTATTTTTCCCATCAGTGGTATGTAGGGGACCCATACTTGTCTTAACTGTGTGTATGTGAACTGAACATGCCTATATTTTTTTGTTCTATTCAACTCTTTTGCAAAAGAGTTGGTGTAGCTGTGCTAATATATTTTTTGTRGGAACAGTTTCAAGGAAGGAGATCTTCTTTAATTGTTCCCTCTTAGRGCAGTAAATAGGTACTTCCATCTTGGAGCAAGGAATGTCTGGGTTTGGTTGGTTATATTTTTCTATCCCCTGGCCAACATACAACCTCAAATATGCATATGCATTATGTATAGTGATTAGGGTTTACTTAGTAGAAAGCATGAGTTATATATTCAGTTTTGCTAAAAAATAGAAGTCCTTTCTTCCAAAGGAATGTCCGCATTTCCGCTATGCCAATCTGGTTAAAGGGCACATGATTTCCTGTAATTTACGTGTTTTGTTGCGGTTTTTTTCTGTCATCTTTCTTTGATAGTTTGTAGAGAAGCTTTTCTATTTTCTAATTTTAAATACTTTCTGGGATAAACTAATGGGATGCAAGAAGGAAGTTTGTCTTATTCAGTAGCCAAAAATAAACATAATTGGAAGTTTGTGGAAGGACATCTTATTGGTCTGGGTCTGGATCCGGATTTGTAGTTGTTGTTGATGTGGTGGTGTCTCCTGCAGTGTCAGGCAGGTAGGTGGAATGGGGCAGGTGGTGTAGCTAATTGCCTTAGTGTTTATCATGTCTTGCATGAGGTTTTTTATATCAAGACACAGGATGAATGGATCATTAGGAGTTTGGCAAGGGTGTTTTGTGGGAAGAGTAGCCTAGAAGGAATACCACTGTAATAAGCACAGCATAAAATCTAAAGATAAGCAGAGGAGAGAGCAGTGGCAAAACACACTGTTTGTATCAGCTTAAACTTCTGAACTCATAGTTTGGAGAACTGAGAGCGATAGTTATTATCTGCCTGGGATCTGCTTGGGTCACTGAAATCTTGTACCCACAGTCTGTGTGCAGACAGAATTGTCATTGCTTTTCATCTAATAGACAGCAGAATGGAAATCTTAGGCCACCGCCATTTAGCTTGCTTGATTATGTTCACCGAGGTGACTTCCCAGTATGTGATGTGAAGTGGTTGGTCATTTCAAATCCTTTTTAACCTCCTCTCACTATCACTAATAATGAAGAGGTGATTCAGTCAGTTTGAGGTCTTTATCTTCAAAAGATTTTGTTTATTTTGAAGTAATTTCTCAGCTCTATTTTTATCTCTTTAGTCAAGCAATATAGAGGGACCCAACCCAGACGTCTGCTAGAAGTCATCTGCTGGATGTTACAGATGCATTTGGGAATCCCCAGCATAGCAAGATCTGGCAGAACTTAACTGCAGAGCCTCGCTCCCTCCCCTAGGTGCCCGTGCACGCGCCCCCCATCAGCCTCCACAAAATATCTGCCTGTGCCACAGTTTGGAAGCACATATTCATTCCACAATTTCTGCTAGCAATGTACTGTTTAAGCATTCTTCTAATGGGTGGCTTATGGCATTTTTATGCAAGTCACTGTACATCCGTGATTCTAAAGAAAGACATCGCTTAGTTCGGGCTTATTTTTCTCAGAAGAACATTCCTAATAAATTCTGGTTAAGACCTTCACTAGCAATTCCTTCCTTACTCAGGAAATCTCACATTGTGCTGGCATGAGTGTTGTTTTGTTTGGGTTTGGGGTTTTGGGGGGTGGTTTTTTTTTAGCTTTTTATTTACCTATTACTTATGGTGAGCATTCTTGCTCTGTTATCACACAGAGTACAGTTTACAACAGTGAATACTATCAGTCCCAATATTTATAAAAACATGCTTCTCAAGCACTTGCTCATTCAGTTTTAAGGTTACATGGGCAGAACATGAAGTATCATACAGTTGGGCTGAATATCATATCCACTGAACTGCTGGTTATTCTAAATATTTAGGAAGTACATCTATGTGATCTCTAGATCTCTACTCCTTCTCCCTCTTCCCTCTTTCTACAGCCACCAACTCACCGCTCCTAGTTTTGGTTTTGATTAATCATTTCTCTTGAAGACCTAAGTTTGGACTCCCCTTTTTTCCTTTTTTTTTTTTTTTTTAATGTTAGCTTTTGTGCTTTTGACACAGATGTTCTATTTATAGCCACCTACTTAATTTCATATTATTTTAATGAAACCCATCTTGCACAGCTACACAGGAGTATCCAGCATKTATGACATTTTGACTTACTGAGATCATGAACAGTAACAGAGGTAGTAGAAGAATCACAGCCCCAACGAAAACAACTGGAAATAGGAGTGAAAATGTGCAACAAACTGAACAGCTGACTGCCCCCCCCATCCCCTGCCCCTGACCTGAGCGTCAGGAGAGGCAGAGCTAATTCAAAACTGCAGTTGAACAAATAATCTGTGGAAGATAAAAAGCAGCCCTTTGAAGTTATAAAATATAACTTATGTTCTCTTGTTTTCCTTTTCTGGCTGTCTTGGAGGCAGTTCTCCTCTCAGTTCATTGGAAATGGCTAGTCTGCATATTTTGGTGTATGAATTACTGGCAACTAGGTCTGGCATAGTTATTTAACTGGAGAAGAAGGTTAATTGAGTAATTGAATGTGGAATTCTCCAGTGATAGTAAACACAGTGGTCCATAGGCCCAAGCTAAGAGGAAGAATTGATCTTAGAAAGCAGTTTTACAGTGCTGGCATGAAAGTGTGGTCTAGCAAACACTGACTGGGCTCTGCTTCTCATGTTCAGAGGAGGAGAAACAATGAAGCATCATGTTATCTGGTGTGAAAATGCTATAATCCAATTTAACTTTGAATAGTATGATCCTAGCGAACAGAAATCAGGTCAGATCAATTTGAGACCAAAAATTGTTTCACAAGGCCACCTCAAAATGTTAAAGCTGCCTTTGCCCTCACAAGGGTATTTTGAGGATTAATGTCCTGTCAGCACTTTGAAAACTTAAAGTGCTAAGTATATATTATTATAACCCTTTCCATTTATTACTTTTATTGATGGTCTCGTGGTTTCCATGACGCTATGTTGATTTGCACGGGATTTTCCTGCAGTGTGCATTTCATCTCATGAAGAGTAAAAAAACAAATAGTTCTTTTTAGGCCTTGTGCCTTGTTGGATATCCTCCAGTTACTGGGGGACTTGTTTATGACCCACTATCTCTGTGCCGTAAAAGCGTTACTGCAATACATTATGCAGCTGTTTGTTTTCAACTTTGTTTTCTCAACTGTATAAGCCTCTGCTGCTACTGAGACCAGTGTGCTGCTCCTAACTGACTCCTAAGGGGTGCCTGAGTGAAAAGCAGACTCTTACCACCCACTGAACTCCCCGTGGTTTTTACAGTAGGTGCCTTTTTCTGATAGCTGCTTTGGTGTGTTCAAGGAGTGGGGCTGAAGCCAAGCTTGTCAGTCACTGGCAATCAGGGAATATCTTGCTTGTTGAAGTTCAGTCCAGTTTTTTCTGCCTCTTCTGGCACTGGCATTACAGCCAGACCTCCTGGTGGCCGAGCTGTTCTGAGGAAAATTCCAAACTTTATTTCAAAATTTTAGATTTACAGTTTGGCTCAGTAACATGTCTGTCTAATTCCCAGCCAAGTCCCCAGGCGGCATTTACTTTTGGAGCAGTTTGCCTCCTCAGCTCTGCTTTCCTTCAGACTTCAGGGATCAAGTTAGTCCAAGAAAAGCCAAAGGCATATGAAACCACGTGTGCCTTTTGCTTCCTCCTCTGTTGAGAGTCTCAGCAGGGATGTTGGCCCCGATCTGTCAACAGTGTTCCCTCGGCCAACAGCCTCAGCCAGGTGGGTTTTCCTTGGCCCCCATCTCCCCTTAAGAAAAGACATCAAGAGGATTGGAAGCCACAGCTCCGGGACAGCCAGATGGCCCTCTTACACAGATGGCCACGTGATGAGGCACAAGCGCAGCAGGTTGTGCCCAAATGCATGGATGAATTGCCACACAACGCAGATACCAAAGCTATCCGAGTCTGTGGTGTTGTCACATCTGTGACATCTTCAGGGCCTGCATCAGCTGCCATGCCTTTAACTATACCTCTCCCTGTCTTTCCCCTCAGGGATCCAGGGTACATAGGGGTGGACAAAGTGAGAACATGTTGCAAAGGGTCTTGGAGCTGCCTTGTATGTCCCTCACTGAACCTTGTAACCTTGCACGTCCCTCATTGAATCATGTTGCAGACTGACACCTCCAGCGAAAACACAGACTCGCCTTTCTTCTATGAAATACAGGGGGTTTTGTATCATATAGAACAGCAGACTGATGTGGGTTGGAAGGGACCTCAGAGGGTCATCTAGTCCATTCTCCTGCTCCAATCCAAGCTAGGTCTGGCTGCTCAAGGCTGTCTCCAGCTGAGTTTTGAATATCTCCAAAGATGGAGATTCCCCTGCCTCTCTGGGTACCTGGTCCATGCCGCACCACCTTATGGTGAAGAATTCTTTTCTTATATCCAGGCCAAATTTCTGTGGCTGGATTGTGCAACTGTTGTCTCTTCTCCTTTTGCTGTGCATCTCTGAGAAGCTTCTGACTTAATCTTCTCTATAATCTCCCATTAGTTAGTATTCAGCCCTGTGGAGCATGCAATATGGGTTCTTTGCCAAAAATCTATCCTCAACATTTTTCTAGAGCATTTACTTAGCTTAGTTTCGCTCTCTTGTTCAACCTAATGAGAGAATAGAGTGCAGAGAGAGGAGAGATGAGAGGAAAAAAAGCTAATGGTGCAATCAATGATGTTTTGTTCAACACCTTTGTGGAATAAAGCAGGAGTGATCAATATTGAAACAGCAAGACCCCAAATATTATGATTCCTGTAGACAGACAGCTCTCCAGTTCCGCCAAAGCAATTCCTTCTCTTAGTGGGAGAAAGCCCAGCTGTCCAAACCGGAAAAAAGAGTAAAATATTCTAGCTTCTTAAAATGCTGATAAAAAAAGTCAAACAGCCAAAGGCTTGAACTTTATGCAACTCAGCTTAGAGGTCTGTAGCTCCTTGCTCTCTATAGGGAAAAACAGCAGCATTCTCCTGAACGTTCTCTCTCGTTCACACCGAAAAGATGAAATACATCTAGTTTATGTGCCTAGTAGCTGCTGTATGCCCTTCTCGAGCTGTGACTTCAGACTGCAATGGACTCGTGCCCACATTATTGGTCCCAGTTTGCTGCTGTATCTACTTGCAATAACTTGTCCCCCTCCTTCTGTGTCCACTCCACATGGCTGTGATGTGGAGGGGGACAGAAGTCCAGGCACTGGAAAAAAATATGGGCAAAAAGGAGCCTCTTCGGCAGAGCGTTTTTGGTATCAAAAGGAGAGGGAAGTCAGTAGGGCAATGACTGCTCAGGACACAATTCGTTAAGATCTTTGGGCACTGCCCCTTCCATAGAGATCAAATGTCCCATCATGATGCTCAGAGTGTCTGACACGGTTCTCATCCAAGTCAGACGACCACAATCAGCTTTATCTCCAAGAGGAACTGTCCCACTCCTGATGGAGAATATGTCCTATCTCTGTGTGTACTGTCTGCTGAGAGAGAAGATAAACACCAAGACATATACAGAATAATTGCATGCAGAGGTAGCTTTCTTGCATAGCTTTGTGGGCTGGCGACTGACTTCTTTGGCTATCAGGATAGTTAACAAGAAGCATCATGCAACCTGTCTGCATCTTGTGACCTCAGATGTGAGTTGATAAATGATACAAAGTTCAGGAAGTTTCTTGGTCTATGTGTTCATAGTCCATGTTTTCCATTGTTCCTCAGGGTAATGCTGAAATAGGAAAGAAACCCAGAAGCGGTGCTGTTTATGCCATGCTGTCTCTGGGGCTGTGACTCTCAGGCCAGGTGAACAAAACAGATCTTTAACCTTAGAAGTGCCAAAGAAGAGGAGAGGACCCATATTCCCTCCAGGACCAGACAGATTTAAAATTAATGTGTAAACAAAGTAATTATTGCTCTATGGATCCCAATAGGAAAAACGAAAAATAAAGAAGTAGAAGTTGTGGAGTTTGGGGTTTTTTGTTTTGTTTTCTGGATGATTTAAGGCCATTGTTTAACTAATATATTATATTGGTGGAATCAAACCAGTGGGATGAATTCTCCATGAAAAACACAAATGCACAAACAGGAGGCTCAAGTCTCTTTCAAGGAAAGGAAATTATCTACAATTTACAACATTAAAGCTGATATCCTTAGGATATTGTTAATGTGTATCAAATCCTGCAGTGTCACAAAACACAGCATTTAACCTTCTTTACTGCCTAGAGTAAACCTCACAGCGGATATAATGCTATATTTCATGTGCTGTAAGAACACCTTCTCTAGCAAGACTCTGCCATGTACTTTTAATTCTGACACCTAATCTTCAGAACTGTCATAGCATTCATTCATAAACTACAGGAGAAATATTTCTTGAACTTACTTAAATTCGGTAAATTGCTTACTAAGTTCAGTGCTTTACAGTATTATGGGTTTTGGGACCCATCGTACTAGGGCCGTGTCCCACAACCTGAGATGTGTTAGGTAGGTAGCTGGCCATCAACACTTTACTTTTAAAACCACAAGATGGTCAGGACTATTTCATATTTTTTACATTGTTTCTTTTTTTCTTGTTTGCATATTTTTTTCTTTTTTTTTTTTTGCCTCCATATATTTTCATATAATCTACCTTGCTTGGATATCCACATACAAAAACTCTTTTCCACCCTTCCACATATTTAGAGACGTATGAGAATCTCGTTGTTAAGAACTGTACATCCTAGCGTGAAAGAGAATAAGGATATTTATCCACACACATTTTAGCATTTTGTTCTTTTAAGAAATAAGATTGTCAAATCTTACTTTTCACTGGAAAGAAATCCTAAATAGAAATAAACATTGACCTCCAAGGATTGAAGTTTATTCTGGAGCAGAAGCAGCTCTTTGTGCTTTTTCCTCATGTTGCTGAAGTATAGTTAACGTGATTCATGGTCTGGGAAAATATATCTGAGTTAGCCTGACTGTGCAGATTACATCAATTAGAGGGAACGTTGGGAGGCAGGGGATCCTCTGGTGTCAATGTCTTGAAAGGTCAAATTTTGTCCCTATGCATCTAGCAGGTTGAAAAAAAACCCGTGGAATTGACCTTTATGTTGTGTTACTTAATTGCAATACATTTTCAGCTGACCAAAGATTAATTTTCCTGTATTCTTGTTTTGCAGAAAGGCTGAGATCTCATTTATGTTGCCCCAAATCACTCAGAAATGGTCATTCTAACCATCTAAACCCTTTCAATTTATTTTTGTAAAATATGTCTCTGCTAAATGTTAATAAAAGCATTGGGTCTTTGAAAAAGTTTATCCACACTCTGGTCTTTAAATGGAATAGAAGGCTTTGAATGGGCCCAATTTCTGTGTATTCTCAGGTTCTTGCAGTATCAGAGGAGTGACTGTAGGTTTCTGTCCTACCCTTAAGCATAGGATAAAACAAAGTGGTAAATGGAAATCAGACCTTCTGCTTTGTGGACTATGTAAAAGCATTGGATGCAGAGAATGAGAGTGACATATGACAAATGTGAGGAAGATTTCAAAATCATCATATGCAATGCAATTTAGTTTGCTATTCCTTTCTCAAGGGAATCCAGGCAGTGCAGCAAGACTGTCAAATCTGGATTATAAAATAAATGGCATTAAAGGGACAGGATAACACTTGCCATTATTTCTGCTTTTGCTATATTTGTCCAGTCTCTGGAGAATGATCAAATCTCCTTCCAAATAGTAAAATCTTTCAAACAAAATAACTTCAATACATGTGCCTGTGTATGCCAAGATAGATCAAGTGCTTTATGAATGAGATGCAGAAGTTCAATATATCTTTTCTTTTACCTTACACATTGGAATGGCCCCAAGTTATGGGATCATAGAAATGGAAAAGACCTATTAAATTATGCATTTCCTTGCCAGTGAAAGTGTACTCTCAGTATATAGCATTTTCCACCTCAGGCTATTAGGCATCTATCCCTTCACTTGAAAACTCTGTYCCATAGCACAATAAAATCAGTGTTGGGAATTTTCCCTATTGCTCAGCCTAAAAATGGATTTGTTAATTTGTATTCCCTTACTCACACCTGTAAGCCACCCTTTTCTGTCCTTCCTCCTTGAGAGTTCAACCATCAAACTCTTGTAAATTGTCATCATATATACTCCAATCTCTGTAAAGTCAATCAAGTGCAAAAGCGAAGTGGGAAGTCTGTTTCTAAGCTGAACTTATGGACAATCTGTTATATTTACTGTAGGTGAAATATTTTTCTTATCTTTCCTTTCACAGAATTTCTCAATTGTATCAGTTCATAGCTCTTTGGCCCAATTGTTATCTTTCTCACTGTCTTCCCAAACACTTAGATGACTCAGAGATGAGAAGGGCAATTTCACGGGTACAGTTTAACACTTGAATTTATTTCAATAGGATTGCATATTTTGACTTTAGAAATTACTCAAGAGGTGTGTTTCTTTCATGGAAGTGTGCTACCTCGTTTAACATCAGCTCCACTTCCTCTGTTCGTGGAAACAGAATTAAGTTAGCAAGCAGAAGCCCTAGYGATCATGTTGTGTGCTGAGCTGGAAGTTCCCCCACAATTCCTTATAGCATATGCAGTTTCATGGGCTTTATAACTTGTCTGTCAAATGGTGCCTTCAATCATTGTCTTATTCTTTCTTTTCATACTTGAATTTAATCTACCTGAATCTTTCCCTTAAGCTCTTTATGGTAGGTAAAATGGACTGTATGCAAATGGTTAAAAAAGACATTTGAAAGGTGCAAAGAAGATAGAGGCAAACACTCTAAATCCCCTTGTTGGAGAAGGGCTGTGTAGTTAATTAAAAAAAAAAAGAAAAGAGAGGAAGCCACCAGTGGTTTGCATGAGAATTTGTGGGATGGCTGCCCGTTGTTAAATTAAGTTCATCCATTCATTTCCAAGTATTTTCACCACACTACTTGCTCTACTTTTTGCAGTGGATACCAGCCAGGTTAAGGATTTACAGCCTTCTATGGCTACTCTTGCCAACACATCATAGATCTTGAGAAGGTGTTCAGTGTGTATAAAGAAGCTTTAAAAYAAAAGTTGTTTGCTGTAGGCATTCACTGCGCTCTCTCTTTCCTTTCKCTCCTTTCTCTCTCTCTGCCCCTCCGCCACCTTAATTTGCCTATGGACTTGGCTTCTTTGTTCTTTCATGACTAATATTACCATCTGTGACATTACATATCAAGATAGCAATGCAACATATTAAGCACAGGAAAACCCGGAATGTTTGAGCTCATCCAAGCATTTGTTGCTTAAAGCTCCAGCATTACTTGTAGCCACCTGAAGCATCCAAAGTTTGTAAACGCATATTGCAATAAATCAGCAGGTTTCTGTGTTGTTATTGAAATGGAGATATAAGACCTTAGTGGAGCTGCCTTCTTGAAAACAATCTCTGCAACTTACTCGCAGTTTTATTTCTCACTAAGGGCTCATAAAAAGAGCTTTCACTTTTATGGTATTAGCCTAGCTACCACCTAGGGCAGTTCACTTTGGGAACTCCCCAACTTACTTTTGTCGAGATCTCATATCCTGCAAGGGAAGCACCACTCCCAGATCAGACCTATGACCACGGCCTGTGTGCAGCAGGGGCCCAGCACCCAGGCAGGACCATAAACAAGTGCTTTTCTCTGCCAACTGCTGCCCTTCCAAGGATGGGGAAGGGGCAGCAGGAGAGAAATGTATCAGGTAAAAAACATCTTGAAATGGACACGTCCCAAGATGCAAGATCAAAATCAGAATGGAGGTCTCTCCTCCTCCTGCTTCCCGTATAGTTCTAGACAGATTCAAATCTTATTTACCTAATAGGGATTGCAGTAACCACCAAGATCTGATACTCCAAGAGACAGTTCTTTCCCTCCCTTTGCTGATTCTTCAGACAATGAGTTGCTTCACTGTTTATCTCAAAACCTGTACCCATCTACAGACATCAACCTGTCCAGCTTTTCTTTGCATTAATAATTTTCTGCTTCAGGTTCTAGTACCTGCATGTAGAATTGAATATTGAATAATTGTATGCTTGACACTGTATCTCATTTGCATTATTACATTCTACTTTATAAAAGAAAAGCGCTATATCTATAGCACAGTAGTAATAAAATAATGAATAATAAAGATTCATGGCAAGGTTAGGAGTGTTCCTGCACATCCATATTTGAAGTCTGTTCCCTCCTTTCTAGTTTATCTAAATTGCCCATTAGCACAAGTGAGGTGGGAGCAAGCTTCCTCCCCTTGTCTGCTCTGCTTGTAGCACCCACAGCTCCTGAGGGCTGAGGAGTTTTTGAATCTGCTCCTCATAGTGCCATGCAGTTGGGTTGAGCTTATGCAGAAGTAATGATGGGAGAGGGAACAACCATCACCTGTAATTAAGGTGGCTCCAAAGCTGTAGTTTTTCCTCTGTTCCCAGACTAGATGGGGAGCCAGAATGGAAGATTTGACTTTTACGTTAACTTAATTGACTTTGATTTGACCCTAGGCTAGGCAAGCACAGGGATGCATTGCCCTTGCCCCTTATTTACCCCATGCAATGCTGCAGGCTTGGGGAAGAGTGGCTGGAAAGCTGCCCGGCAGAAAAGGACCTGGGGGTGCTGGTTGACAGCCGGCTGACCATGAGCCGGCAGTGTGCCCAGGTGGCCAAGAAGGCCAACGGCATCCTGGCCTGTGTCAGGAATAGTGTGGCC